>WXVQ01000201.1:14722-38617 GCA_013372465.1 Nitzschia sp. Nitz4
GATATTATCACTATCGACTACCGGTATACAAGTAACTACGCTGTACGTAAAAGGACCCGCAGCGAAGCAGCTTATCCACCATGCACCACCACCAAAGAACGAAGTAGGAGGAGACTGGGCGACAGACTTGTCGATGTCCGACCGTTAATTTCTATCCAAATGGACAAGTCCAGATAGGCATTCGGCACGTTCGTTCAAGGCCAAAAGAGTATCACCCATGATTGTCACACGAACCAAATTGGATTGGTATATATAAATCTGGAGATGTGGAGTATTCGAATCGGCAGACAGACATCGCTGTTCTCGCCCAAAATTCAAACCTGCTAGGGCAAGAGAGGCAAAAAAGAGCGAGGAAGTCCTACTCGACTCGTTGTCGTCGGATCTCTGGACGTTTGATTCTTGGGACGACAGAAATATTATCCTTCCATCGACCTCTAGCCCTTCCTTTCCTATTGATTGGAAAAAGACGAGTACCCTGAGAGTGGTGTATTCTCCGGAGGGGAACAGGCTTGATTTTAGATAGTTTGTACTTCGTTGTAGTTGGTTGTGTCTCGGTTGGATTTCTACGGCCCAGGAGCTCCCGAGACCAGCACCACCATGACGTTTGACACCTCGCTCCTGGAAGAGGTTCAAACCCTCCGAAAGAGGGTGGTGGCTCTCGAGACAGCCGAGGCAGACAAGGAAAAGCTCCGAAAGGAGCTCTCCCGTCTCAAAGTCTCGACGCAGGAGGAGAAAAGTCAAATGGAAATGGACTTCATGAATCAACTGACGGGAGTGGCCCGCGAGAATTCCCTGCGACTCGAAGAGCTGGAAGGGAGACTTGCAGAAAGCAACAAAGTCAATCGAGCCTTGAATGACCAATTACAACTTGCACCCACCATGGAAATGATGGATAGTCGTATTCGAGCGGTCCAGGCCGATCATCGCACCGAGATGAATCAAGTGGTGGAAGCCAACAAGCTAGAATTGGGTAGGACGCGTCAACAGCTAGACGCTGTCATGTCTTCCAGAGATGAACTCTCAGATGAATTGGAAGAGGCAAATGATCGCTTGCAACAACAAGAACAGGAGATTCAGTCTCTCAAATCCAGAACCTCCGGAACAGATTCTCTGCAAAAACTGTTGAAGCAAGCGCATGAGGAAAACGCTACCTTGCAAAGCAAGCTTCGAAAGCTGGAGGATGAAATGGAACACAAGTCATCCACTTACCAAACGCAAATTCAAATTCTTGAGGAACGACTTCATGCCAGGGATGTAGAGCTTACGGAAAAGTCTGACAAGATTAGCCAGCTCGAAGCTCAAGCTGTTCCCAGCAAGCCAGAGTACAACAGTGAACAGGTCAATAGTCTCGAACAAGAAAACGTCAAACTCAAAGTTGCCGTTCAGAAGATCGAAATGGAAAAGAAACAACAGGACTTGGCGGTCATGCGCTTGGAACGTTCCAACCAAGATCTCACCAAGAAGTGCAAACTCTTGGAAGAAGAAAAGAAGGAAGATGATAGTGCCGCAGCAAAGACGCCACGTGACCGCAAGTCCTGGGGTGGACCCGTCACAACTGGATTGGATTCTCTCAACGCGGAGGACGATTTGCCTGAAGTTCCCTCCGTCAATAGAACGACCCACATCATCCGCCAATTGGAACAAAACCTCAAGAAAGAGGGAGAGGCCAAGCAAGTGCAAACCGCTGGACTGAGAGCCAAGAAGCGAATGGATGCTGAGGCTGAAGGTCTTCCTGAACCATCCGATGGGAGTGTACAAGGTATGCGTGACGAAATTTTGATGCTCAGGAGCAAACTGGCGTTTGAAGTCAAGGTCTCCAGTGAATTACGAACCGAGGTCTCCGAACTCAGAGCAAGCTCTCAAGCCAAAAACAATCCTACCAAAATTCCATCCTTTTCTGGAAGGAGCATTTCGCAACCTTCTCCTGCTCGTCGCTCTTCCGTTGGCTCCACTGCAAAATCGCCCCGCACTCCTGTTCGCGGTCTTGTGCAGAGTTTTGAAAAGAAGATTTCTCAAAATACCCAAAAGCCAATGTTGGACGTCTTCCTATTTGACCCCAACGACGTGGATGCCCTCAAAGAAGCTTTACACAATGAACGTCAACAGGTATTTGAGTTGGAAGATGAGCTGACGCGCCAGTGCGAAATCAACTGCGCTCTTCTCAAGGAGATCTCTTCCTTGACCACGGACACGGAGACCTCACGAAACAATCAAGCTCTTGCTTACAACTCGGCCAACAGCGGGGACCAAAAGGTACAGTTTGAAAAACTTAGCAACGAGGTGACCAAACTCAAGCAGGACCTTGCGGATGTGGAGGAGAGCAAGACACATTTGTCTAGCCAATTCGAAAAGGTTGCCGAATCGGATCGACAAGAAATCAAGAGGCTGGAATCGTCTCTAAGCGCCTTGCGAGTGAAACTCGCAGAAGCCGAAACAAACAGACAGGCTCTGGTCCAGAAGAGTGAGTCTCACCAGGCTGAGCTGGAGGAGCTACAAACTCTCAGGTCAAACCTGAAACTGCTAGAAGAAAAACTTGCAACAGCTGAGACTGAGCTGGCTCGTTTGCGGCAAGAAAAGGACACCGACTTGGTCGAGATTGAGAAACAATACAAGGAAGTCAAGAATATTGAGCAACGGCTACATGCTCAGAATCTCCAAGTGACAGAACAGCAGCGAAGAATTGTGGAGCTTCAATCCGAAGTGGAGAGTCTCCGTGAAACTCAGAAGGGAGATCAAGCTCGAAAGCTTGAAATCGATCGTCTCAACTCCGTGGTATCCACGTTGCAATCGAAGGTGACCAACTCCACGGCAGTGGAAGAGGCGCTGTACAAGGAAAAGGAAGCTGGGAACCGACTTCAAACTGTTGTTCAAACGCTTGAAACGGATCTCCGGAAGTCAGAAGAACTTGTGCAGAGTCTCACGACGGAGCTGTCGGAGTCTAAGGTTTCGGGTGATAAGGTGGTTAGTTTGACATCGAAGGTAGACGAGTTGTCCGAGGAATTGAAGCGGGTATCTGAAGAACGCGATGAACTTGAGGAGAAGGAACGAATCCACTTCGAAAAGTTCGATCAAATTCGTTCTGAGATCGACACGAAAATCGGTGAATTCGAACGAGTTCGGCTTGCTGACAAGGAAGAGATTTCTCGACTACATGCTCAAGTCAAGTCGCTGGAAGGTGAGCTGCATGAGTCACTCGAGAACGTAGATCGCCTCTCTCGAAGTCTGAAAGAAAAGGAGGAAGTTGAAGAAACCGTGGAACAACTTCAACGGGAGAATCAACAGTCGCTTGATTCCCAAATTACCAAGCTACAAAAGGAACTTACTCAATCCCACTTGAGTGAAGCTGAAGCGAAGAAGCAAGAATCCGAAGCTAAGAGGAAGGTGGATATTCTGAACGATCGTATTCACGGTTTGGAATCCGAAATCGAGCGACTTAAGGCTTCCAAGAGTTGGGATGCAGAACAGGCCCAAATTGCGGTGGCAGAGAAGGAAGGAATTATTGCTCGCCTCAATAACGAGAAGGAACAACTGGTGCTCAGTATGAATGACATGACCAAATTCAGGAGAAAGGAGGTCGATGAGCTACAAACTGAACTAATGGAGATGAGCACTCGGGCAGCAAATCAAGCCCGTGAGGTTCAAGCATTGAAGATTCAGTTGGATGAAAGCGAATATAAGAAAGAGGAGATGGAAAGACTACGAGTCAGAATCCGACAACTATCTGATCAACTGGCGAAAGTGGGAAGCTCAAGAGCGGACGACGAAAAGTCAGCCGAGCTGCAACTTGAGAACAGTGAGCTCCGGCAGAGGCTTCGAGACACCTCCATGGCCCTCAAGGGTGCAGAAGACAAGATGCGTGAGCTTGTCGCGGAGAAGGGTGGATCATCTAAATCTATGCAAGTGTTGAGGGAACGAAATGCAACACTCAAGTTTGAAGTTGAGAAACTGACAAAGAAGCTTCGGAAACTGGCAGAACGCAAACAGATTGATGCTACCGAGAAGGTCCAACTCGACAACGTAGAAGCGGTGAGGTTTATGATCTAAATCGGAGGGGAACTCGGGGACATGACAGCTTTTATGTTCCAATAGTAGTGTACAGTGAATTTATAGGCAAAATTTCTGATCCATAATGGCGTGGAAGATATCTTCAGTAGACTTGGATGATGCACCTTTCTTTATAGCTGCCGCAACTCTTGCATTCGCACGTTGCTTTTTGGCCTCGCTCTCAATCTTGCTAACAACAACAACAACTCCCCTGCAAGATTGATTCTTTGTAGGAAGTGACTTCACGAGTTTGCCCCCTGCTGCTTCTAATATGCAAACAAAATCACCTTCTGGGGGAGTTCGGTTCCACGCATCCTTACAACCAGCGACTCCTTTGCAAAGGAAAAAGCTGAGACCATCAAATAGCGAATGCCCACTTTGTCGCAATTTGTCGGCTCGTTCCAGTGAGACGTGCATGAGAAAGTTGTATTGCACTTCTGCCTCCCCTTCGTTTAACAACAAGTATGGTGACGGGTCCAGAGGCTCCCGACTCTTCGCCGAGTCTTCAAGCCAATTGAGGTGAACAATATTTCTCGTCCGACAAAGAGCCACCATTAACTTTGGGGTGCGTTTCAACGGAACATCGTCGCTGGCAGCAATGAGATAGTTTGCCGATGCAGCGTCTTTTAGATTCTCAATGAAGGTGCCACCGATTCTCTTCACAAGCTACAGTTCGATCATACCGCAGAGGGTCAGTGTTTCCATAACTTGTTTCAATCACACAGGAATGATATCACTTACGTTCTTTTTCTTCGCGTCAAAGGCGATCCCTGTAGCCATCACTCGGAGGTCAGGGTCGGATTCAGTTCCGTGTTGGTAGGGAGATGCTTCCATTGTATCTGATTTAGGAGTCGGAAGTTCCTCCAGAACACTACCAGAGGTTCTTCTCCGACGAGTCCGTGGGGTAGGAGTAGCTGCTTCGTCTTCTAGCTCGTCCTTTCTGCTCCGCTTGGATCGCCTGGTGGCTGGAGGGGTGGGATCGTCGTCGGCGGATGAGCTCTTGTGATCCCGACGGCGTTTTCGAAGGCTGACTGGAGACTGCTTTTGTATCACTGACTTTTCTTTCTCAGATTCAGCTGTCTCCATTGAGGGTGAAGATGCTTNACTGGAGACTGCTTTTGTATCACTGACTTTTCTTTCTCAGATTCAGCTGTCTCCATTGAGGGTGAAGATGCTTGCTTGTCATTGGTATGGCCATAAGATGCTTCTTCCTCCTGCTCCTTCGCTGCCGGGCTCTTTTTCCGAAGATTCCGGGTGGGCATTCGATGCCCCGGAGAGTCATCAACCATTGACAGTGAGTCAGCCTCATTTTTTCGCGCAGTTTTTGCCGTTGCAGCTTTTTGACTTTCATCTCTAGTCTCTTGAATGTCAGACAACTTATGAGAACCTGGAGGTGCACCATCCTCATCATCCATGCCATCAGTTTTCAGTACAGCATCAGGTGAGTTCTCCTCTTGCGATTGTAGTTCCTTGATATCATGCTCTGATTCCAAGTCAACTTGCTCCGGGTTCTCTTTCAAATGTAGTGGTTGGGTTTCCTCATTCCCAACTTCTTCAGCTTCCATATCTCCGGCAATTTCTCTTGCTGCTGCATCACCCTCATCATCCTTAACATCGGGATCCTGTACAGCATTAGGTGAACTATCGCTTTGAGATTGCACTTCTTCGTTGACATGCTCTGACTCCATGTCTTCTTGCTTCGTGTCCCCTTTCAAACGTTGGGGTTGCGTCTCCTCATTTGCAACCTCTTTGATTTCTACATCTTCGCCGATTTCTTTGGATTTTTCAGTTGGGATCTCCTCTTGATCGTCCTCTTGGGTAGCCGGTGTTGATTCCTTGTCTGTGGCGGATGTAACTACCTTCTTTGGGTTATCTTCGATGTCCGTGATCTCACTGTCTTCGTCGTTGTGATCGGGCACGGGGGCAATTTTCGATGCAGGGTTGCCACTGGACTCGGGTTGCCGGTTCCTTGAACTTGGCTCGTCCACTTCCGTAAGCTCACTGCTGTCGTCGTTTCCATCACGAGGTGTTTCCTCACCTGTTTCACGTAACATGGTAGAACTAACTTCTTGACTATACATCTGCCGTGGGTCATCAACGCTTCTTAGCAAAAGGGCGGGGCTCATCGTGATAGCACTCTGTGGAAAGTCGTCCTCGGCTATAGGCACACCAACGTGTTCACAGGGAACTTCACTGGCTTCATTGGTACTGCTAGGCATCTTTTTTGGGACGTTGTCAGCTTTCTTATCAGTTTGTACAGCATCCAGGTTGTCGCTTTGGCCCTTATCAATACCTCGGCTCGCTGGCTGCAAGTTTGGCTCACCGCCTACTTTCCCCATATTCTCCTTAGTGTCTTTTGGAGCCACCTCCCCCACCTTTGGGTCGTCGGCGGTAACCTTTGCGTCCACCATTGAACCAGGTGGGACAATTCTGGTTTCGACCTCCGGCTTTAATTCATCCGCCAGTGTTGTAGTTGTTTTGGTCACAAGAACCGCAGGGGAACCCATGAGCGCTTGTGTCATTGTCAATGCACTCTCCGGCATGTCAACATCTACATCGTCACAGGGTGGTAAAAGGGTAACAACCTGAACAGGTGTCTTGGGCGGTGCAAGCAACATGGATGGTTTCAATGGTTCCAAGACCACCGTTTCCGGTTTCTTGTTTGCAGCTTCCACCAGCCCATCTTTTGGTTCGGGGTGCTTCTCCTCATTGAGCGGACCAACCAACGTTTGGCTTCCAGACTCCGTTCTGGACCCTTTAGTATTTTCCTTCTCCTCTGGATCTTTGTTTGGTTCTTCTACCTGCACATCCATTTCCACGTCGACAGGAGGCTTTTTGGGTTCCGCCTGTGTAGGAGGGTTCTCCACGTCACCATCCTGCTCCTCTTGCGGTTGAGTACACAACGACAACTTTTGAACAGTGGTACCTGGCATGGCAGCCAAGCCCATCTCTTCTGTTTGGTCCGAATCTGCCACCGAAACCTCGTCCTGCGTATTATTCTTACTTTCCCATGTTTGCGCCACAAGGGGCTCCTTTGTACTTTGCTTGACTCCGGAGGCCGGCGAGTCTGAACCATCCACTGTCCTCGGGGTTGCCTCCACATCACTGTCTTCTTCCATGGGTTGTGTGAGTAGTCCCAGAGACACACGTTCTGTTTTAGCGGATTTGAGTTGATATTGATATTCCAACACAAGACCTCCTTCTCCACAACTTTGCGCCGTATGAAAGGATGTACAAAGTCTATCTCCATGACGCAAAATTCGAAGTTGACGTCGGGGAAGCCTTTCCCAAGGACTCCGGCGGATTGATTCACCCGTTCCAGTGGTGGAAGAAAGAGCACTTGGAGTTGTTGGTTGCTGGATTCGAGAAATCCCCAAGGATGGTTTTTGGTTGCCTGGCACCAGCGGTAGTAGGTGTGACAATTGCAGTGGTTTGGTAGAACGCTTCCGCCGACTTCCACTCGGTTCCAACGGACGCATATCCTTGACGGCCAAGGTTCCTCCATCAACATCCAAACATAAATAACACTCATCTGAAATCGTGACATCCTCTCCGAGCGATGCCAAGGATAAAATGGAGGGATAAATGAGACCGACCTCGGAGGCATCTTGGGTGTCATCCAAAATGGAATGACGACCGGCTTGTTTGGGGACAAGTCGCAGCCAATTCTCGCCGGGTTCCAGTTCAAAACAATCCGAGTCGTCATCGTCTTCCTCTTGAGTGATGGCTAGTGTATCTTGGGAGATTCCAGATTGACGATGTTTCAACACTAATCGATGCACCATAGGTAAGGTGGGTGTAGCTAGGGATGAGGGTGGCGGGGTTCGTACCGAGGATGGTTCGGGTAGCTTGTTGGTTGTGGCAATCATGGGGGCTTGCACAGAATCTTCTTGACGCAAATGTCCCAACGAGGAAATATCTTTTTCGGGCGGCGACGAGGGAGTGTGCGAAGTTGGATTCTCCATAGTCTTTGTGTGTGTGTGTGTGTTTTCCTTGTATTCTGGTTACCCCATGCGTGGTACCAAGAAGGAATACTCTCTTGGTATATCCTAGTGTATAGGTTACAATTAGTTCAGATCCGTTGACTCTGTGTCAGTACAACAAATGCAATGGTGTAGCGAGGATATGTAGCGTGTTGTTGGCACGAAGTAAGTTGTGTCAGTTGGTGGTCGATGCACATGGTTTGATTCGAACAAGTCGTATATGCAGAGGTGTGGGTTTGACCAACTGGAGGAGCAGAACAGAATTTTCTCTGGTCTTCGAACCATTGACACCTACTACTCCACACTTCATCATCTTTTGTGACCATGCTATCCAAATCCCACGTTTTCCAACGTGCCTGTGTTTCCTTAGGCCAGAAGGGAGCACATTCCTCTTCCAGAGTTTCCCTACGACGAGTTCCTAACACTACGGCTCCTCGCCGTCGTCCGTTGTCCTCCCTGGAACTCTCTTCCTCCGAAACGGCCATCTCGGAAGAACTTTCTTCCGTCATTTCTCGTCATGGCACAGGAGATGGAGTCATTACTCTCAACGTAGGAGGCAAAGAATTCATTACGTTGCGTTCCACCGTCCAATTGAATCCAGTGCTTCATGCCCGCGTGACCGCCGCCGAAGGCAATCAAGAACTCGTCAAGGGAGCCATTTTCATTGATCGAGATCCCAAACACTTTCATTTGATTCTACAACATTTGCGAAATCGGGCTGAAAAATTGAAATTGACCTGTGAAATTGTTCCTGGGTCGTCGTCATCATCAGCGACATCGTCTGCTACCACCCAACTCATGGCGGCCAAAAAAGCCATTTTGGGAGAAAAAGCCAGCTTGTTGGGAAAGAAGGATGTGCTGATTACCATTCCCAAGGATAAGGAAGCTTTGCGAGAACTCTATGTGGAGGCTAAATTCTTTGATATCAAAGAATTGACCATGTTGCTGAGCAGTATTGATTGGTACACAAGAGTTGCTGGATGGTTCAGTGGATCCTCGGGCAATCCGTTCTACATGGCATCTCAAGCCATTACTGCCTTGAGAGGCATGTTGTTGGCCTCGAGTGGTGTAGGTATTGTGTTGGGGTCTCAAAACGATGAATTGGTCAAGAACATTCAGGGACTAGCCTCGGATGCCATGAAGGTTTGGCGTGGGGAAAAGTTGGAGGATCCCAAGAAGGAAGACAAGACCAAGAAGGCTGATAAGGTGGTTGAGAAGAACTTTTCGTAAAGCTTCATGATGGTCAGAAGTATCTCATTAGTGGACAGTTCGTTTTGTTGTTAGATACAGTAGGAGCATAGGTAAAGATTGTATCATCATCATCTTTCCACGCGGAAGAGTCGTACGGCGTGCAGACACGGACAGCCAGAGTCGAATGCACAAAAAAACAAATCTCACAAAGCAAAGTCATCACTACTTGTGATTCCTTTCTCTGTTTTGTAGCATTGTACGGTAGTTGTAGTTGTTACACACAAGGAAATACAAAAGCAACATGCTTGGACCCGACGACGACCTTCCCAGTCTAATTCAACGCAAGGACCACTTGGGAGTCCTTCGATACGTTCGAGCTCACCAACTCCGACAACCCCACTTGGTCCTCCAACACGGAACCGCCTTGTTGGGATCACAATTCAAGGGCGGCGGCTCCTTGTCCGAAGAAGTTCGTTGCGCTGCCTTGGAACAAATCTGTTTGGCCGCCGCGGATGTGGGAGATCATGATCAGGCGACGGCTTGTTTGGAACAACTCAAATTGACCGGAGCCGTTCCTGCCGAGTCGGCTCGTTTCCGACGATTGGTAGCTCGCTGTCTCGAAGCCGCTGGCAATATGGAAAAGGCCGAGGCCATCTACGATGTTCTTCTCAAGGAGAATCCAGCCAATCTTCTGGCGTTGCAACGCAAGTATTGTATTGTTCGGGCACAAAAGAAGGAGCCTCATGTGGTCTTGGAGGCCCTCCAGGACTATTTGAGTCAAAACATGGCAGATGTCGCTGCGTGGTACGAAATGGCCAAGCTTCGCATGTCCTTGGCGGACTACAAGGGAGCCGCCTATGCCTTGGAACAAGTCATTTTGGGAAGTCCCTTGGAACCGCCGGTACATACACTCTTGGCAGAAGTCTATGCCACCCTAGGAGGTCTCGACAACCTCCTCATGGCCCGAAGACACATGGCACAAGCACTTGAATTGGATCCTTCCTATACGCGTGCGCAATTTGGGTTGGTGACTGTGGCCAATCAATATTTGGAAGAGGCAGAGACGGCGTCCAAGAAAGATTTTGATGAACATGAAAAGGCAGTGGCCCAAGAGCTGGTTCGGTATGGGGCGGCCCAAGTGCTCAAGACCTACAAGGGAACCCAAATGTTGGCGGCAGTCAAGCAGGTCATGGATGATTATACAGAAAACCTATAAAGTACTACTTGTGTGCGATATAATAAAGAATAGCCAGTGCGTTTTTCTACTATCATTAGGATTATATGCAATTTGTATACGGTATGAGACATGATAGCGTTGCTGTCAAAATGGTGGTGAGTGGCGGCCGGGTGGATTGTGTTGCCTGTGGTGGCCATGTTACTCGTGCAAAGAGTGATTTCTAAGCATATTCTTCGGCACCTTCATCATAAAGGTGCTCCGAATCATCGCTTCGAAAAGAAATAGAAGGCCTAGGCTCAGGTTCAGGTGCAGGTTCATGTTGTTCATGTTCCAGTTCTGTTGATTGGAAATCCGAACTTTCCTCTTCTTGAAGAGAATCCAAGTACAAACTGGAACTGAGTGCCGTCGAGCAGCTGCCCAAGTTCTCACTAGGTCGGATGTTGCGCTGTAGTGAAAACTTTCTTCTCAAATCTTGGGGGGTATTCTCTGTCGTAGTAGTAGCTAGGGAACCCAAGGATTTCGCCTTAAAAAATGTGTCTTGAGGGTTTTGTGCCACGGAGGACATGTCTTCTAGGGAGCGTGCTCGGCGCAATTCACGTAGCTCAGTGGAGTCATCCAAGTGATCTAGGACACCCGATTCGTTGAGATTTCGACTGCCTCCTATGCGTTTGGACATGACGTCGAACGCAGTGGTGGATTTGCCTCCAAGCTTCATACCAACCTCTCCCCAGCGCGATTCTCCAATGAAAATCCGCTTGGTTCCTTTCATGACGGACTGCTGGTCCATCCAGGCGGTGTCTTTGTCCAAGACATTAATACGGTTGCCCATTTGATCGTATTGATGGACCAACTTGAACGTTCGCTCCTGACGAGCTTCCACCTGTGGCCTCAGGCAAGTTACGAGCAAACCAGCAATGGCAAAGCCGAAACTGACTACCCAAATGCCTGTCAATTGAGCAATATTCAAAGACTCGCCTTCTTCACCGCCAGCATCGAAATCGGGGCACTGAGGATTGGGATTTTCAGTGACTAAGAGACGATCGAATATTCCATCGTTCTTGAGAACCAAGAACCAAGACAGTAGCTCAGGACCGACACGTTCATTGATGGGAATCCCTGTCTGGATAGATCCAACTCTGCTTCCGACGATTGTCTTGTTGCAGTGTCGGCCCCAGGATTGTTCAACTTCCAAGTCTTCCAGTGGAGCAAACGCAGCATGACAATACCGGGGGTCGGAGCCAGCGCGTTGTTGATCCAAGAAATCAAACACTCGAATACGAGGAGCACAATCTGCACAGTTGAACCCTGGATTTCCATCCCCACCTTCCTCCTCTGGGTCGACAACGATGAGGTTGTCAGAAACCTCGGGATATAGAACCTGTACCCGTTCCAGGTTCTTTCGTTCACTACAGAATCGATAGTTGTTGTTAAGAGCATCAGAGAGACCGGAAATGGTAGTGTCTTGAGCCTTTTGTGTGAGAATCTGAATGGAAACACATGTTAGTTGACCATTGGACCGGATACATCCAAAATTGCAAAAACACTTACGGCTGCGAGGTTGGCTGTGTAGACAGCAATAATTGTGAGAATAAAGAAACTAATCCCCAGCAGGTTAAGCATAGCACCAGGAGTGACAACGGTATGAACGTAGTTTTGCTGTAGCACAGACAGAGCATTGATGTACACTGCTCGTGAGAAATGTCGCCACAGGGGAACTTTGCGATTCTCCACCTCCTCGATAGCCCTAGGTCGTTTGTTGTCCCTGACAATGATGTTTTCGTTGCGAGGGTAAGCTGAACCTGGATGGTCATACTCGTGAACAACCATTAACATTCCCAAAGCTGGAATCACAAAGAAAATCATGAATATCCAAACCTGGTCGGTGAAGGGTAGGAAAATAGTCCGTACTTGCTCCGAAAAACGATCCCATCCTGAGGTTTTGATTTGATACTGTACAATCAAATTGATATCCTGGCTTTCCAGCACCAACCAATCTGTTGTAGCTGCACGTTGATCAGTGATGGTATACTGAGCCAGACAAAAGTCGAGGAAACCCAGAGACGTAGCATAGACACACAAATCGAAAACCGAGGCGGACCCGAAGTAATCACTGGATTTGTTGACCAAGAAATCTGGTGGAACAGTCAAATTCAAGCGGTAACCTCCGCGTTCGGCACCTGCAACGGCAAAGTCCACAGTTGGACCTGACCACTGGGAGGCGGGCCCCAAGAATTGTTGCCCAGCATCGGAGTATGCTCCTTGCCACCCCCCAGAGTTGTGGTTAAATCCAACCTTGAAAATGCGATTTTCCAATGATGCTATTCTCCGATTGTTGGTAAAAGAATCAACATCCCAACAAGTCGCATAGGAAAAGTATCGATGAGAGTTGGGGAATATATCCGAACGTCGATGCAGGAGATGACAATTGTCTGGGTCCACATAGCAGAAACTCAGCTCGCAGTAGTCCAATTCACAATTGAGCGTTTTAGGTAACATGTTGGCTTCAGAACTACATTCCGCGCTGCTGCAGGCGACAGTTTGTTGGTCATGCTGCCCACATCCAATACCAAAACTGAACAGAACGTCAGTAGAAATGTTTGCCCCGAAGGCTTCCATGACAGTATCGGAATATAAATCTTCGTCGATGGATTCCAATTGGTGCGGCAAGAGACAAGGGCACAACTCATGGCCAGCCGTGTAATTGTATGTGTCAGTGTCAGCCAAAACTCGCTGGCAATCAAAATAGAGGGCAACCATGGTAACATAGAGCGCCGTTCTAGAGGTTGATCTTCCTTGAGGTATCTTCATGATAGTAAGGGGACAAGTACAAACAACAACACAACAGGAGTGGTGGAACAATCTTTTCCAGACTCTTTGTGTTGGCAGGAATCAGCAGTCTTGGCAATGCCGTTTTGCACAAGCTGCAACGAAACCAGTTGAACGACGAGGGAGGGTACGATATTGCTTTGATCACCGGCAATACGGGGAGGGGAATCCAAACACCACCACAAACACGAAAGTGAGAACTTTTACTTAAGACAAGGGTCATTGAATGGGTGCCACACTCGATGTACTTAGTAGTACCGTTGCCGGTAGAGTATGTACGGTTGCAGTACCGGTAGTCTCCCTCCGCAGTTCCCTAAACTGGGACCTGAGTCGTCAGACCGCATTCCCGTCAATAACCAAGAGTCCGTCAGGAGTCCTACGACATGGGGAGTGGGAGTTCTGACCCTCGTCAGTTTCTACATGTTCACCTACTTTAGTCCACCTGCTGTGGGAGTTCTTCCAAAGATAATCCAAGACCAGAAAGAAAGAAAAAGACATAGCGTAATCTCACAATATTTTAGTTCTACCTACTGAACACCCGGGCTTACTGCCACGGTACTGGTGGCGGCAGAACCTGACGACACCACCCGTCACCCGTCAGTCATGAGTCATGACTGGTCCGAATGCGATTCACTTGACCTCACATAGATTTCTCGTTTCCCACCACCCCAAACCCCACCCGTGCCATTTTCCATGTTCTAATGCCATCATGAGCAATACAGCGACAATTCTCAGAAGTCGAAAGGCTACATCCACCAACGGTATAGGGCAAGCATCGACACTTCCACTGTACTCCACAGGTTCAAATCTACATTCGTCGATAGCAGGTTCCAAAGCATTTTCATCCAGAAGACAGTCGCAAATGTCTCAATGGTGGTTGAATGCCTTTCTCTATGTGGCGCTGACCTTGCTTTTATTGGTTGGAGGATACTTCTCTTTGGGTCTCGTTCGTCAACCAAGGGTACATCCACCCTTCAACACGGCCAAACCGGCTGCTCATCATTCCCATCTCCCACCTCACCAGCAGCAGCAGGCCTTGGATCGGTCCTCCACATTTCTGGCCAACTACAAGTATGCGCAACCGACAGTGGAAGGCACTATCTATGACATTATCATCGCGGGAAGTGGTCCTGCTGGTTTGACGGCTGCTCTTTTCGGTTCCCGGGCTGGTCTCGATGTTCTAGTACTTGGTTCCGAAACAGGCTTGCTCTCGGGTACGAAACAATTGGATAACTTTCCAAGTTCCCCCAACACCAACGGGCCCGAATGGCTGAAAACAACGAAAGAACAAGCCATTTCATTTGGTGCCAAGTTTTCTACACCAGGAACCCTTGCAACCGGCATTCTGGTCCCGCGACCAAGCACATCTAGCAGTGCTTCTACGCATGGTGGATTCTTTACCTTGCCAACCACTGCTGCGTCTGCCCAAGAACATGAGGTTCATGGACGAGCTATTATCGTGGCATCGGGGGCGACTCCCCGCCAACTGAATTTGCCACATGAAACTGAATTGTGGGGCCAATCAATCCACAATTGTGCTATTTGTGATGGCCATTTGTACAGGGACAAGCAAGTGCTGGTGGTCGGCGGAGGGGATGCCGCCTTAGATGCCGTCAATCTGTTGGCTCGCTATGCCAAAAAGGTCTACTTGGTACATCGAAGGATGGAATTCTCTGCCAAAAATCAAGCAGCGATTGATGTGGCCAAGACAACCGAGAATATTGAAATAATCCAGCCCTATGTTGTAAAGGGATGGGAAATGAATTTGGGCGCCGCAGACCAATTGACGGGCGCCCGAATCGTCAAGGTATCAGAGAGCGACGTAGGAGACCGAGACAAGGAGGAGGAAGTCATTGTGGAAGTAGACGGGGCATTTGTCATGATCGGGGCCTCACCAAATACAGGTTGGCTCAATGGTACACTGCGGTTGGACGAGCAAGGATTGGTGGAGTTGGGTGGATCTGCGACACAAGCTTCCTTTCCTGGAGTGTTTGCTGTTGGCGAGGTTTCCGATACAATTTACAAGCAGGCCATTACAGCCGCGGCTGCAGGTGCTCAAGCTGCCATTGATGCAGAACGATGGTTGCGTGAGGCTCACGGTGTCCGCCGACACGTGGTTGCGGCGAAACAGGTGGAGGTTGCCAAGGAGTCCCCACAGGAGGCCCAACAAGCTGACACTCACAAAGAATCTACTGACTGCGATTTGACCAAAGCAGAATGTATCGAACAAGTCGTGAACAAATACCCTGTGGTGGTCTTTTCGAAATCGTGGTGTCCATTTTGTCGCAAAGCTCGTGAGGCCTTGGCAGCTGCTGGAATCCCAGAACCCTTTGTCGTTGATCTAACTGAAAACGACAAGGCCGTGTCGATCCAAAGTACGTTGATGGGGATGACAGGACGTCGAACTGTACCCAATATCTTTATTGGTGGTAAAAGTATTGGTGGCGGAGATGAGACCGTTGCACTCCAGAAACGAGGTGAATTGGTGCCGCTTCTTGTCCAAAATGGGGCCCTCCCAGCTCCCCAGGGAGAGGTGGCTAGAGAAGCCAAAGAAGTACACGAATCCAAAGAAGGTTGCGACATGCTGGAGGAGAGCTGTATTCGGGAAATCATCCAAAAATATCCTGTGGTCATGTTCTCTCTGGAATGGTGCCCGGAATGCAAGCGGACATTGGAGCTCTTGGCGAGTCTTGGAGCCAAGGTTCCTCACATCGTGGATTTGGATGATTACAAGAAAATATCGTTGGATATTCGTTACCACATGCTGACGATATCTGGTCGAAAGAGCGTTCCAAATCTCTTCATTGGGGGCGAGTTTGTTGGAGGCTTCAAGCAAACGACCAAATTGAACGAAGAAGGAAAGCTCATTCCTATGCTGAAGGAAGTGGGATGGATAACGGAGACAGATGAAGGTCATACGGAACAATAATCTTACCCAATCAATCATGCTCTGAGGTATGTTTACAATGCAATTATTCTTAAAGTTTTTTCCATAGGAGCCGCAACATTTAGCTCGAAGGAGAGAAACATACCGGTAACAACTACAAACTGGTACCGGTAGGTGATGATGATGATGGAGATGATGGTACCGGTAGAACTTGTTTCATGTCCACACAGACACTAAGTTTTAAGGCAATTTCCCATCGAGACATGCACAAGACACTGTGAAAATCCTGGTGGAGGAGGAGTAGTGGTAGGGTCGCTCAACACTCATGCCATACTCTCCAGAGGTTGGCTTCTGGCTAGTAGTGCAACTGTGTTCTATCCGTATCTCCATCAGAATAGTCACCTTCTTCATGTCGACGATTCCATTCGACGAACCCAAATTTCTGACGGCTCGGAAGAGCTCTGGATTCGTAGACATCCCAGATAATGCCAAAAGCTACGAAGAAGAGTGGACAGGTCGCAAATCGCAGATCCTGCAACCCAAAGGGAAACCTTCTTCCTCGAAACCCCCCACACTGAATCGATCCAAGACCTTGTCGGGGAATATTATTGTAATTGAGTCAGAAAATGGGGAACCGGAGCAGGCTTTCTGGCTACAAAGAAAGATTGGAAAGTTACCCTCATCCGACGGTGTGGTTCGTTTGGCATACCGACTCCGAAGAAGAACCAGCAAAGATGCGGAAAACTGGGAATTGGACGTTGACGAATTTGGGGATCCCAGTATTGTCAAGGTGAACATGTTGCACAGTAGCGTCCTTGAAAAGTCGTCAGAAGAGGAACAGACCGGGATCATATCCTGTAGGGATGAATTGAGTGCACTTCAGATGATTGCCTCGTACGGTTCAACCGAGTCATCTCATGTAGTGGGGACCCCCCTGGTAGCAACATGCTCCAACTATGTCTACGTTGTGTTGCCGTACTATCCTGAGGGAACGCTCCTTCAATACTGTTTGTTCAAGGGTACTCTAGATGAAGCCGAGGCCCGATTTTACTTTCAGCAAATTTTGCAGGTACGAGATGCATTTGGAATTGGAATTGCAAACCATGACTTTTGACTGTTTCAAGCTGACAAATGAATTTTCTGTTTCTGCTGCTAGGGACTCCAAACATTACAAACAGTAGGTCTATGTCACCGCAACATTTGTATGGATTCGGTGGAATTGGAGCGCGACCGAGCGGACATTACCAACTTGGCGTGGGCAATCCGATTCAACGGAAACGCACCAAAAGATGAAGATGCTCCAATTCCTGCTCCGGGCGGTACATTGCCTCAATTCATTGCACCCGAATACTTCGGTGTCGTGTCTGGGGCATGGGATGGGTTCGCGGCAGATTTGTGGGCCGCGGGATTGATGCTGTACAGTATGGTCGTGGGTTGCAACGCTCTTTTTGTGGCACCCATTCCAGAGGACAAGCTATTTGATCAGATATGTGTGAAAGGGAAGATTGGGGAAGAAGCAAAGCGGTACGGAAAAGCAAGTCAGGACAAGGAAATACTTTTGAGTGACGACCTGGTGAACTTGCTGCAAGGGATGCTAAAGGTAAACCCCAAGGATCGTTTAACACTAAGTGATGTGATGGAACATCCTTGGGTCAAGGAAGGTGACGAAACGGCAGTCGTGGAGGGGGAGCGTGGCGACTAACCGAACGCATTGGCGGGTTGGAGATGATTACGCTAACGTGGCAACTCCAAACATCCACAACCTTTCTTCGCAACCTGGCGTAATCTAAGTGTAGCTGTACTCTTTATGTTGTATGAATGCTGTACGTTATTGTAGTATTTACCATTGTTTGCGGCTAGAGTACGTCCAAGAGCTCGTGTCTTCTCTCGGGTTTTGAAGAGTACTAGATTCGAGCTCTGTAGGTCTTAAAAATTGGCGGGTATGATGTCGTGGAGCTTCATACTGGATCTGGAGCTGCAATGATCGAATACGAGCTCCGTTTCCACGGTCCGTGGGCAGCGGGACGACCCTCTCGGTCCCGGCGGCAAGGATGCACCCGTGAAAGTTGTTTGACACATACAACACATAGAAACCAAACTCACACACCGAATACAACACATTTCTTTGCAACAACACCAGTTTTACAATACAATCATGTCTACCGAACTAATGATCCACTTCAAGAGCCGCGAGGGTGATGTCGTGCCTGTCCCCTTGGAAGCTGCCCAGATTGCCGAGCTTGTCAAGGACGCTGCCGAGTCGAGGGCTGACGATGACGAGGATGACTCGCCGCTTGAGATTGAGGCCATCAAGTTCAGCACCAGTGGACTGAACAAGGTCGTGGAATTCATGAAGCATTACGCGGAAGAGCCCATGACGGAAATCAAGACGCCCTTGGAAGGATCCACTTTCAGTGAGGTACGGGTTTAAAACTTTTGTTGTCGTGGTGGACACACGGTTTCCACGCAATGTCACTCAATGTTATATTTTGATTGGATTCAGATTATCGAGCAACCATGGTATGATACTTTTCTTTCGGAAGATGACGTCGAGACGGATCTTTTCTTTGAGTTGCTCATCGCTGCTAACTTTATGGGAATCAAGCCCTTGTTGGATCTAGCCTGTCTCAAGGCAACCTTTCGAATTGCCGGAAAGGATCGACATGAGGTACGTTTTTGTTTGTACAGTAAATGTAGAGCTGGTAAATTCGTTTGTCTCTAACATTGTTCTGATACACAGATTCAACGCATCCTTCGTCTGCCCGACATGACCCCTGAGGAGGAAGAAAAGGCTCGCAAGGAGCACGCTTGGATTTTCGAAGATTAGAAACCTTGCTTTTCAAGTAGTTGTCACCCATCTATCTAAGAACTATTTTTACAATACCATGTCTAGTTTGCATATCAGTATGTTATTGTCAAACCAATGTACTTGTAGATGGCCTGCCCCCTTAAGGATGGCAAAGAAGGGCAACTTGATACCGGTGATGGTGGAAACCATCAACAGCCAAAAACCTGCAACCTAGTACTAGCAGTATAAGTCGTTGCCCTACTGTAACTTTCACGATGAACACCGTCGTTGCCATGGTATGAGGCAACATTGGCTAGTGAGTCCGGCCTGAATGAGACCTGAGTATGACTCGTTGCACGAGAACTGAGCCGGCTGGTGGTTGGCTGCCACCACCTGGAACCTTGCCTCCGTCGTACTTCTAACTAATAAAAGTATAGGCTACAGGTTGTAAAAGTTTTCCTAGTTCTTATTGTTCCTGTCGCTTCTCAGCGACTGGCTCCTCAGCGGGGGCAGCCTCAGGAGCAGCTTCTTCTTGTGATGGGTAGTCAAATTCAGCATCGAGGGCATCGATACTGTCGCGGCCAACATGAGAATGATCACGGTACTCTCCAGGCATGCGAACATCCAATACTCTTAGCAACGTAACATCTCTGCGGAACCCATTCTTCCTTTGGGAATGCTTCCTGCGTCGCTTCTTGAACACAACAACTTTGGCATCACGGGTAATTTCTTCCACCATGACATCCACCTCAGCTCCAGCAACATACGGGACACCAACAAGAGTTTTGTGGGAAGATCCAACAAGCATAATGTCTGTCAAGGTGTGCACCGACCCGATCTTGTAGGTTTCCACGGGCTTCAATCGGTTGACGACCAATACATCGTCAGTGGTCACCTTGTGCTGGTTACCCCCCAACTCGAAGACAGCAAACTGTCCTCCAGCTGGAAATCCAGCCTCAAGAGTAGCAATAACGGACTTCTTCCTACGGAGAGATCCGTCCGCGTTGTAGATGCTCTCGACCTCTTCTTCCTCCTCCTCCTCGAATTCAGCCTCATCCAACTCTTCAACGTCACCCTCTTCGCCTTCCTCCTCTTCTGCGAAATCAAACTCCTCAATGAAAGGATCAAAGGGAAGATCGTCCTTGCCCTCTCCTTCTTGCTTTGCCAATTCCAATTGCTTTCCATGGGGACCCCTCATGGCGAACTCGTAGGCCTCTGCGTGATCTACAGCCACATACATGGAAGCAGGCTTGGCTTCACTTGAAAACCAACGAGAGAGGTTCTGAGGTTGCGTTGCAAGCATTCCTCTGTTTATTGAGTCGGAGAATGCAAGCTTTCCATGCTTGCCCATTGTCCGCTGGACCGATTTCAAGTAACTTTGCATGTTGGATCTTTCGTTGATTGAACTGGATAGACAGAATCGATTCCAATGGAAGCTCTACTACAAGTCCCACACAGAAGAAGCGTTAATTCACTCAAGTTGCAGGCACAAACAGATGTCAAACTTTGATCTCCCTTTGAGAGCAAAGAATCCCAATCAATTCGAGCTGTTCGGGTGTGATGGACGAAACAACAGTTGTCGATCGCCCGATCTTGACGTGCGGTTTTCCATCCATCAGATTGGGTTATGGGTTGAAACCACTCACCTCGACTCGCACGATTCTCCTCAGCCTCCTTCGCACTACTGGTGGTGTCTGTCCGACGTTCATGGCCAAACGAGAATGTCAGGGAGGAATCATAATGCTAGAGCCAATAATTTACTATTTTCTACTAATGTTTTTACTACTAGCGAATCGTTTCCTTCATGTTTCGTTCCTTTTTCTGCTGACTTACTTGGATTCAGTTGCTTGACTGACTTCACCGTTCTTGGACACGACGATTTTTCCATCGACGGTGTCCACCAAGATGGAATCGCCATCACCATACTCTCCCTTGAGAATGCCCCTAGCGACGATGGTCTCGAGTTCACGCTGGATAGTGCGCTTGAGAGGACGAGCTCCATACGCAGGATCGTAGCCAATATCGACAAGGTGGTCCAGTGCCGCATCCGTCAATTTCAGAGAAATAGCCTTTTCGGACATGCGGTCCTCCAAACGTTTGATCTCAATATTGACAATGTTGCGAATGTCGTCACGGCCCAAAGAATTGAAGATCACATGTTCATCAATACGGTTCAGGAACTCAGGTCTGAAGTTCTCCTTCATAGCCTGTGTAACCTTCTCCTTCATCTGTGTCTTCTTTTCCTCCTCGTCTCCCGATAGGTTCAAGATTTCTTGACTTCCAATGTTGCTAGTGAAGATAACAATAGTGTTGCGGAAGTTCACAACATTGCCCTTGCTATCCGTGAGACGTCCGTCATCAAGGAGCTGCAACATCAAATTGAACACATCACTGTGGGCCTTCTCCATCTCATCGAACAAAAGAACAGAGTAAGGTTTTCGGCGAACGGCGTCGGTAAGCTGACCACCCTCATCGTATCCAACGTAGCCAGGAGGAGCTCCGACCAAACGTGAAACAGAGTGCTTCTCCATGTATTCACTCATATCAAACCGGATTAGCTGCAGGGTGGAACCACTGTGTGAGAAAAATGCAAGAAATAAAACAATCAGCCTTCCAAACATGCTTTTTGTCCACTTACCGAGTTTTCATCATCGAACATGAATTCACTGAGAGCTTTGCAAAGCTCAGTCTTTCCGACACCAGTTGGACCCAAGAAGATGAGAGAGGCAATGGGTTTCGAAGGATCGTTCAAACCAGCACGAGATCTTTGTACAGCTTCGGCGATCACCTTGATAGCGTGATCCTGTCCCACAACTCGTTCCTTGAGCTTATCACCCATGGTGAGAATACGATCACGCTCGGACTCCAACAGTTTGTTGGGTGGGATTCCTGTCCAGCTGGCAACAATGTTTGCGATATCATCTGCGCCAACCTCGTCGCGCACCATAGGCTCGCTACTGTCATCTTCCACCGATCGTACAAGTTCTTCCTGCTTGGCAAGCTCAGCCTCCAAAGCAGGCAACTTTCCATACTTCAACATGGATGCAGATGCCAAATCAAACTCGCGTTCGGCCTTCTCGATGTCAAGGTTGGTCTTTTCGATTTGATTCTTAAGAGTCTTCAAACGATCCACTCCTCCACGCTCGGCCATCCACTTCATGCTCAACTTTTCAGACTCACCACGTAGCTTTGTCAACTCTTGTTCGATTCCTTCCAGGCGTTCTCCAGTTTCCTTGTCCTGCTTTCTTTCCTTGGTATTGTCGTCATCCTTGTTTCCAACATCCGAACTCAACGACAAACGTTCCATTTCTAGCTGAACAATCCTTCTGTCA
This sequence comes from Nitzschia sp. Nitz4, assembly GCA_013372465.1. NCBI lineage: Eukaryota > Bacillariophyta > Bacillariophyceae > Bacillariales > Bacillariaceae > Nitzschia > Nitzschia sp. Nitz4. The sequence goes on from WXVQ01000201.1 coordinate 36,951, forward strand.
ATTTCATCCAAGACCTCAGGCTTCGAAGACAATGCGTTCTTCAGCTTTGCAGAGGCTTCGTCGACAAGATCGATAGCCTTGTCAGGCAAAAAACGGTCTGGAATATATCGATGACTAAGTTTTGCCGCAGCAACCAAGGCTTCATCACGAATACGGACTCCATGGTGCACTTCGTACTTTGGTTTCAGTCCACGAAGGATGGAGATGGTATCCTCTGGAGTAGGTTGGTCAATAAGCACCTGTTGGAAACGTCGCTCAAGCGCCTTATCCTTTTCAATGTATTGACGATACTCATTCAATGTGGTAGCTCCAATGCACCGAAGTTGTCCACGGGCAAGAGCAGGTTTGAGGAGGTTGGAAGCATCCATGGAACCTTGGGCAGCCTATTAATACAAAAATGTGAGCACCAGAATATCATGCACAGTTTTCACGAGTTACGAGTCAAAAGCGACTTACCCCAGCTCCAACAACAGTATGCATTTCATCAATGAAAAGAATGATTTCACCATCACTCTTAGTCACCTCTTCAAGAACAGCCTTGAGGCGTTCTTCGAATTCTCCACGCATGCTGGCTCCAGCGACAAGGGCAGCTAGGTCCAAGCCAATCAGCCGACATCCCTTGAGTAGATCAGGAACATCTCCTTGCACCATTCGCTGGGCAATACCTTCAGCAATTGCAGTCTTTCCAACACCAGGATCTCCGATAAGAACTGGGTTGTTCTTGGTACGACGACTCAAAATCTGAATAGCTCGTCGGATTTCGTCGTCACGACCAATCACGGGATCCAATTTTCCTTCGATGGCACGATCCGTGAAGTCAATTCCATACTTCAATACAGCATCGTAAAGTTTCTCGGCCGAGCGGGACTTGACAGGTCCAGATTTCTTTCGAACTGCTTGGACAGCCTTGAGCAAGTCGTCGCTGAAAATGCGTTGACGAGCGAATGCATCGACAGTGAACTTCAAATCCGACTTGGCCAAAGCGAGCAAAAGAGCCTCAACAGAGATGAAACTATCACCAAGAACCGACTTCATGTGGCGGGCCTCTTCCAAAACAGAGGCGAGACCCAATCCCATTGACTTTTGGGTCGTAACGGGATTGACGGTAGGTTGCTTGGCGAGAAAGTCCTCCAGCTCCTGTCTCATTTGCTGGCTGTTGACTCCTGCCTTTACGAAAACCTTCTCCACAACACGCTTGGCCGATGTAGAATCATCGTTCGTCTTGTGCTTGGAGGGGTTGAGGAAAATGTCCAAAAGGTGAAAGGTTTCGACACTGTTGGTTTCATAGGTATCGGCTGCTGATGTCAGGGCAGCGATGCATGCCCAAGCAGTCTCAGTGTATTGCATTTGATCAAAGTCCTCAGCGGCCATGTGCAAGACTTGATGACTAGGGCGTCCAGGTTGAACTTGAACAGAAGGTTTCGAGTCAAGACCTGGCAACGTCTGGATGACTTGCATCCCTTGGTGTGGAATGGCAGGGAGAAAACATTCAGAAGGTACAAAACTCGATGCCGCTAGAAGAAGCAGCGTGGAAGCATGTTTATTTGGAAGTAGCATCATTGTTGCTTCGATGCGCTGTAGAAGAAAATAAGCGCAAATGGCAGTCCCACAATAGTGGCGGATGCGTTTGGTTTCTTTTGTGGCGGTGGTTTAGTGGTTGTGGAGAG
>WXVQ01000198.1:0-52461 GCA_013372465.1 Nitzschia sp. Nitz4
TGGATCCAAGAAGAAGATCGGGTGGGTCACTCTTGACCGGACCTCCACTTTTCATGTCGGAGAGCTATGTCTTGTCAAGTGCAGGCGTATACCGAAGCCCAGCCTCCAAGTCTCTACGCGATTCAAGCCTTTCATGATTGGGCGATAGATGCTTCACCCGGAAGTGATGATGTCCGGTACGACGACATGCAGCCTCAAGTTCAACTAGGGGAAACAGCCAGCCCGGCGTTTTGAACCAATCGCCAGAGGCCACCGCCCAACGCGAAGCCTTTCTAGCCAATGATTGGCAGCCTCGCAGTAGGAGTACTGGCACTGCGGCTGCTTGGCCGACATCACTGCTGCTGCTGGTAGTCGTTGTGTGTTGGTGCACTGCTTGTGCAGAAATGCTCACTCATTCACGGGAGTCATCATCGGCAGCAGCACTTACTCATTCTTCCTACTAGTGTGCTACTATTCGTGTTGCACACAACACACAAACAACAACAACTACTACTACTACTACTTCAAGATGATTCTAGAAGGTTACGATCACCTCGAACGGCACAGTCTAGAAACTCGACATGGAGATCGGAGGAATGTCTCAGCAATGCATGACGATTCACCAGCCGGGCCCTGGTCTTCCAGTGCTGCTTGGAATGACGATGTAGAAGAAAACGAAGAGGATCCTCACGTCGATGGCCACCAAGTAGTCTTGGAATACGAAGACTCCAACACCACGGAATCGTTGGTGGGTCCCTACGCCAGTCGCAAGTCCGTACGCTTTGACCATGCATTGGTGCAAGTCGCTGAAATCGACTCTGTCGAGCCCAATGATGTTTGGCTCTCCAACGACGAGTTCTTCCATTCCACTCGCAAGCTGCACTGCTTGGTGCGAGATCTACAATCCACTCGGTGCTCTTCCGATCCCTCACCCGCAGAACTGTTGGGTTTGGAGGACTTGGCATCGCCCACCATGGCTCGCCAGCGCCAGTGCCGCATCAAAGAAGTGCATGAACGCGTCTTTCAAGAACAACGCCGACAACACAGAAACAATACCAGAGATCCACTACGGATATCTCTGCTCTCCATGGAAGCCTCCAAGGACGGCAGGTCTCTCGCTAGAAGACGAGCTAGTTGGGAACCAACCTCTACCTCTTCCTAACCATTCACCCAGATGATGGATTCCTTCGACTACCAAGATTCGATTCGATGGCTACCAATGAATCTTGCCGAGTTTGTCCGATTCGTGGACCGACGGATTCCTTTCGGTGCTGCTGCTACCGCTCTGTATTACTACTACTACTACTACTACTACCACCTACACTCTGATCTACAACACTGCAGCTGCCATGCCTGCATTCTGTACAACTACTTCTTCTTGCCTTGACAATTATTTCTCGATGAGGGAAATGGATGATACAATGAATTATTGATGACACCGATATCGATAGACCAAATGTTTGTTTTGACCTCTTTTTCTATTATTATATGTACGGCAAGCATGGTTGACATTGCCCAACAGCCATAGGATCCTACCCTCCTCTATCCTTCGTTTGTTGACAGTACCGATGACTTCAAATTGGCACGTTGTGGATGTGTAGTCAACACACGCAATTGTTTCAGATGCAATACCCAATGCGGAACCATGGTTTGTTCCAATTCTTCCTCCGACAGTTCATTCCATGAAATATTCAATACTTGCAATTGAAAGCACCTGCGAATCAATGTAACAACAAACAAAGAAAAATCATTACCTGCAGTACCACAAGTACTGTCACTACTGTCTGCATTGGATTCCATCTCCATGGTCGCATCCGTAGCAGCAGCAGCAGCAGCAGCCGTGGCAGCAGCAGTTGTGAGATGATTGTGAGACAAATCAAAGACAGTCAAGGATGCCATGAGTTCTTCTCCCGAAAGCTTCGTTAAACGATTGTACGAGACATTCAAAGTACAGAGACAAATCATGCGATGAAAGGAAAGAGGAATCGAAATCAATTGGTTTTTGGAAATATCCAATGACTGCAATGGAAAGAAACAAAGAACATGAGTCTGACAACAGCAGAACTTGGTGCCGGTCCTGTCAACAATACAGTAGGAAAACGAACGAAAACTCTACCACTGATTCCCCCTTGCCATATCAAACGTACAATCAATTTGGGGAAATACAACCCAAACGAAGGCGGGAGTGCTCCAAGAGAGCATCCAGAGAGATTCAAGTCCAGCAAGGTTTCGCCCGCTAGCAAAAGAGACAAGGGCACCCTTGATATCTGGCTGTCGACTTTCTGGTTGGAAGGTGGTTCTTCCTCTGGAGCCAAGTCTAAACTCAGCTGGAGAGATGTGGACGGTTGTCCACTTTGGAAGATTAGGCTGAGAATTTGCGAAAGCGATGTTTCTTTCTCTGAAGGTGGTCCATTCCAGGCTTGAAGAAGAATAGAATCTCCCCACAGAGAGATGTGGTGGAGATAGATTCCGAGATATTCAAGCTTGGCGACTAGCCGCCAATTGTCTGCCGTGACGGCTTTGGACAGGGCCCATTGAAACTCTTTGGATTTGACCTTGCCTTTCTCTCCTTTCGCAGGAATCGTATTGACATTTCCAGAGGGTAGAGCCATTCGGAGCTGCAGGAATTGAGACCACAGCAACTCGGAAAACTGCAACAGAGAGGTTGGGCGAGTGTGGGTGATTTCTTGAGACAATCGATCTTGGAGGTGGTTGAACGCCCTGTCATACTGACGCAAAAAAACATTTGCGGAAACGATTGCTGCGTGAAGCGGAGCCAACAGGAGATCGAGAAACGGCATTTTCTCCAAGTTCGAATTTCCTTTCGAGAGAGATCTCAGTGTGTCAGAAATGACACCAGTCCAAACGGCCAGATCTGATGCCAAACTTGGAGGAGGAGGGTCACGCTCAGAAGCTTCTGCAGACAAGTACTCCAGGATTCCCAGGGTTGCCAGTCCGAACAAAACGACAACAGAAACAAAGTTTATCTGGTCGTAGTCTTCCTTTTTCGAAAGACAAGTCCGGAAGGAATCAAACAGGTCATGGAGCCTCCGTTCGTGCACCATGCTTTCCCGAATTGTCGAAGGGTTGATATTCTTCTGGATCCACTCCATAGCGACCTTCAAAACAATGAATCGATCTCGTATAACTATGCTTGTATCTTCGGTTGATTCGTTGGTAGATACGGATACAATGCTTGAGAGGACCACTTTAAGGTCATCGACTGGCTTTGTCGTTACAAAATCCGTCGAGGCTTCACTTTCTAGAAGGCTATCGATGCATGCCAAGACAGCATCATGAAACAGTGGAGTACGAGGCTGCGCTGCATTCCCATAACCAATCGAACTGCAAGCCAAAGACAGATGAAGTGATAAGAACGCCAAGCTTGCCTGATTCGTAAACTGGGAACGGACAAACGAGAGCGAACCGCCTCCCCGGGAAACGAAAGCGTTATTCGCAGTGGCCTGAAGCCGTTGTGCAATTGATACCAACCAAGCAGGTTTGTCGCGATTCCAAGCAACGCATGATAAGGAAGCTTTCAACGCCAGATCAAAACGGCCTGCATGGATCGATAGTCGAATCGAATCAATGAGCCCTGCAAATAATCTCAATCGCTGATTGGGATTCAACAGGCTACCGCCAGACTCCTCAATCCAACTCTCAATGGTTTTATCAATCGGGAGAAAAGTAAAGTCCAATGAAGCACCCCACTCCAATTCAATCCGCTGTATTTTGCAACCTGTTTGGTTGTTGCTTGGTACAGCTTCAATGGTGGAATCCTTTGTATCCTCTGCAACGGGAAGCGATATGAAATCTTCTTCCATTTCATCACTGCTTGAACGTTGGGTGTCCAAATCATTGTCAGAACTTTCATTTTTGGGCTGTACTGAATCAGACGGAGCAGGATGGTGTAATTGGTTGTCAGGATTAGTATGAGTGGCCTGTAGTAGTGTCGTCCGTATAGGAGGCAGAGGAATTAGCTCTTTGGGTTTTGTAGCTTTGGAGAAGTGTTGATATGGACAATAGTCATCTGCACAAACACCAGACACTTCATAGGGACATAAGGTCCCGTGAGGATCCCAAGAATCATTGTTGCATCCTTCATCAACCTCGGTTCTTTGTTCCGAAGCAATAGCCGCATGACTGTTGTTGGCCGTCCTCTTGCTAGTCTCAGTGGCTACTAACTGGGTGAAATCCAGACAGGTATTTCGAATGAAACGCCGACGTGTAGAATCCGCCGTGATGTCAATATCCATTGCATTTGCTTCACTCATGACAAGCGTTAGGATTTTCTCCATCAGGGGCGGCTTGATCGCCGGAAGAAGGAAATTGTAGGAGGCACTCTTTCTGGACATATTCTTATTACGGAGCTCGTGGAACATACTCACGTCATGGATGTCAATAGTTGGCATCACACGGGATGACTCTCCTGGCAAAGAATCAAATTCTTTCTCAACGCATTCCACATCGCAGACTGGTTTTTCATTGTTTGCGGGAATTTTGCAGTCTCTTGGAGAAGGCGGAGGATTGATCGTTTCTTGGGCTGCTGTAGATTCCAGCATGGATAATGTTGCTAGACGTTCTCTACTCTTGACCAGAGAATCTTGTATTTCTCTATAGAACATCTTTTGTCGGACAAAAACTGCTCGCAACTGAAGTCTTCGTTTCTGAAGAAGAATGGAACGTTCCATCAAGCGCTGATGTTTCAACCTAACAACAAGGTGGGGGACAGATACTTCCATCAGGTCTTTTCCCGGAGCACTTTTACGTTAACCACAATGTCTTCATACCTTGAGGATTCCATTTGGGTAGTGATTTCCTGCTCCCTATGGAATAATGACGCGAGCTGTTGCTCCTTACTTCTGATCTTTTCTTCCAGGGCGCAACGTTGCATGGCGCTAGCGGGTTCGCTAGCCCGAGGCTGAGAGTCTTCCATGACATCCAAACCTTCCTTCTTTCTGCTACTTTGACACACCTACCAAAATGCCGTATTGATACTTTTGTTGTCCTTTGAAAGAGACTGATGCTCTTGTACTCGCTTGCAGGACAGGATCAGTCTAGCATAGGACTTCTGATTGTTTGGGACTTGGGACTTGTCGTACAACGACTTCTTAAGTACCTCAACAACAGCCTACCAATTGCACTCGAGGTAGTCAATATTGTCTCCGCTACTACAGCATAATATTTATGCGACTGGTTTTGGCACAGAACAGTCCTGCCACTACTCGAAGAAAGGCGCGTAGTAGCTCCAGTGATGGGTTGATGGCGGGCTTCTTATTACCACCCCAATCAGGCAATGTATCATCGTCCCTAAATTGTGGTACCCTTTGCATAACAGTCGCACAGTGATACTATTACCGGTAATAATCGTACCGTAGTTTTGAGTCTGCAACAGTCAGCGGTTTCGAAAGAACCGTACAAAAACCTTCTCTTGAATAGTTGAAAGGTTTCGACATTCTATCGTACCAACATCAACCCCGCAACAACAGTGCTGCGCCTCCTGAAATTTCTCCCTGTTGTCACACAACAGCTTCTTGTCTGAGCAGATCTTCTTTGTTGGCAATATGCCCCAAAATATGTGACTGTCTACAATACACCACCACCAAGTCGTTGGATGATATTGGTGGAGGAAGGAAGCGACTACAACAAGTTGTTGTAGAACTTCACTCGTCGTTTGTTCGTCGTTTTCGTGGTGGTGGCGGCGGACTGTCCTCTGAAACAACATCAACAAAGGACAACAATCAAAATGCATGTGAGACCTCCTATCCAAAGATTGTGTCATCGAGATGCTTGTTGCGATAAACCAGACTCATTCTAGTAGTAGGCTGAAATCATATGCCAAAACGACCTTGTGCGTGTACAACAATAATGTTTCCTCCTATAGAGGTAGTGTTTGCAATTTTTGACACATGAATTCTCAGGTACTACTACTACCAGAGGTACCAAATAGTAGTAGTACTTACATACAAACAAGTAGTTCATAAGCAAAACAGCGTTGTTGTCGACTGTGGCACTGCTTGCTTAACCATGCAGCTGCCGAAAATGTCTCAATGGTGGATTGTGGTTCAGCATACATATGGAGAATGGACTTTTGCGAATTGTCTCAAACTGTGTCTGTTCGTATAATTGTACGATCGTGGACTCCTTGGCGACACGCTCAATGTCGTATTTTACTTAGTGTCGGAGCCTAGGCTGTGATCCCGGGGAAAGGCAATAATTGAAAATCATGAAGAATTCAACGTTTGCGCTTTGCATACGCTGTTAAATGAAAATTGCGTGGATCGGGTAGGGACGAACAATTCGTTCTTGAGCCCTCAACAAGCAAGGTTCCCTTCCTCACACAATCTCTGATACCTCTTCGAAACCCTTCTTGTTTCTCATATATTTTTTGTTCATGATGGAGGCAGCACCAGCAGAAAGTCCTGACATCGTCAGGTCGTCCAAGAAGCGCTCCCGATCTGACTTGTCTAGTGATGATGAGAAACAACGTCTTCGCGATAAGAATCGAACAAACTCCAAACGTTTTCGGGACCGCAAAAAGAATTACATGGACGGTCTGTTTGAAGAAAAGTATCACCTCGGAAAGGCCAACAATGATCTACGAATGGACAATGAACGGTTGCGCAAACTTCTAGATGAAGCCAAGGAGGAGAACGAACGACACAAACGAAATGCGGCGCTGGGTCTGTACGACTCTCAAGTGAAGAGAAGTAGCATCAACCCCAGCATCACCAAGAACACGCTCAATCTGGGAGCCCTGTATCCAACTTCGCAAGTCAACTCATCCAGTCTGAGAAGCGCTCACATCGATAGGATGATAGGAAGCCTGAACCGCCCCCATGCCCTTGATGACGTATTGTTTCGTCCACCTGCGATCACACCGTCCCTAACACATTTGATTGAAGTCGAAGGCGCGAAAAGGCAAAGAGCCCTCGGTGATCTCGCTTTGCTCAATTTGGAGCAGTCTCTAAAAGCCAAACTTGCCACGGATCTCTCTGGGGCCGCCGGTATCCTTTCCGCATTTCCCTAGCTCATTGGAGCCAAGTTCTTGTCTAAAGTTTCCATCACAATTCTATTTTAATTGCTATTACTAGTATGCATCACCATTTTGGATTTTCAACAAGTTTGGCGGTACTGAACACCTGTTACGTTGACTGGTAAGTCATGGCCTCATGGACTTTACGACGGCAACACCTTGGTAAGAGACCTACGTCCGCAATCATGTTTCCTCTTCATTCAAGTACGGCAAAAGCAACCAGCATGATTGCCGACACCACGTTTACCAAGGGTGGTCATGTCGGTTCGTATCTGGCACATCATGTCCACGGAGGGCGCTTCGTTTTGCTTCTTTGCACTGCTACCATCACGGAGGACCTCCCACTACTACACGCTAACGAGGTTTGGATGTCATAGCGGTACATGTCATATCTTGAAAGGCAACAATCATTAAATGAGTGTCTGCTGAAGCGTGTATCCTCATTTTAGGTTGCGTGTTGAGGAAGAGTGAAACATAAGCTTGTTCTGCAAATCCGAATGCTGTGTACCGGGCTACCAAAAGACAAGTGCTGTTTTGTTCTTTGAGGAAGAATAGCGTAGAATTTTCACACTGACAAACCCGTGCGGGTTCACGCACCGGTATTCGAAAGGGGCTTAATCAACCCAGGGTCCGGCACAAGCGAAGAGGCTCTCTTTGTTTCACTAGTGCCGAAATGAGTGCGGGATGATGATGACAAACAGAACGGCACAGGGCTTAACAAATATTCGTGTTCAGCATTGGAATGCTTGTCGCATATACTTGTGCTTCCGCGATCAGTTTGGGTTTCAGCTCTGTTCCTTTTTGACATGTGACCAAGCTTGACTTGAACCGATATGCTTGGGAAGGCAAGCCCCTGCCTGCGTCTGATCGCTGTCTGACTTTGGGTAAGTGGTCGAGATTCGTCATATCGTCTGTCCTTGGAGAGCCTTGATGGGCGGCGATTGTCGGTCGGGCCACCGATTCCCCAATTACGTACTACTTGCGAGTTGTAGTAACATCGGTTCATCACTTGCGCATCACCATGGCCACTGAACCTGAAATTGCTCCCGTCGCGGAGCCCGTCGTTGCCACGGAAGAGGGGGCTGCCGAAACCAACGGCGATTCCAAGCCAAAGCGTGACAACCGTAAGCGTGATGAAAGGCCCATTGAGGAGCTCTACGATCTTACTCAGCCAATCCCCAAGGTACGTGTCGATTTGTCTACGTGGCGGCTACGTACATTTTGTACGGAGGCGCGTAGGAACCGCACATTGGAAACAAGCCAATGCTCCAGCAACACGTCTTTCAACGGGTTGTCTCTATTGACAATAGAGCACCCAACTACTGCAGTAGCAAGTGCAACAAGACAAGCTGCCACATTTTTGGCATTTGTTGATGGAGGGTGCTTCTCGTCTCTAACAAGGCCTTCCGATCGGATGTGATGTTTTCCTCGCAATTTTTTGTCACATATAACATCCCCTCACATTTTTCTATTCTTGCATTTAGGTTGACAAGCCCAGCAAGGAGGAGCATGAGGCTGCCTTGACTGCCATCAACGAGGAGTTCGAGAAGCTAAAGGCTGAGCGTGCTGAAATCCAAAGTACCATTGAGGGATTGATGGGCCAAAAGAAGGGTTCCGAAATGGGAAAGCAACGTGAATTGTTGCAAGGTTTGCGCAAAAAGAAGGGCGGCTTGATTGAGGAGAAGAACGTCATCCGCGCCCAATTGGATTCTCTTCGAGCTGCTGGAGACAAGCTCGCTAAGGATCGCAAGGATTCTCGTTCTGCCGTCAAGTTCACCAGCATCGAGGACATTGACAAGGAGATCAAGAAGTTGGAGCGTTTGCAAGAGACCACCTCGATGAGTTTGACAGAGGAAAAGAAGTTGATCAAGGAGATTGATGCCTTGAAGGCTTCCAAGGACAAGATCAAGGGCATGAAGGACACCGAAGCCGGCATTGAGGACATCAAGTTGAAGCGCAAGATGGTCCAAGACCAAATATCGGCCAAGGACAAGGAGATCGATGCCGTTTCGAAGGAGATTGATGAGCACCAAAAGGTTTTGAAGTCTATGAGCGAGCAAGAGACGGACAAGCGTGGTGCCTTGGACGGTTTGTTCAAGAAGCGTGACGAGTTGAAAAAGACCATTGCCGACAAGCTAAAGGAGAAGGATGCCTTGCGTGACGAGTTCCGTGAGAAGAACAATGCCTGGTACAACTTCAAGCGCGCCATCTCTGCCCAGAAGAAGATGCAATACGAGGCCGAGAAGAAGAAGCGCGAGGAAGAAAAGGCTGCTTACTTGGCCAAGTTGGAAGAGGAAGAGAATAAGAAGATCCCTTACGAGGAGGAGCAAGGCCTCTGCGACTACTTGGCTGACTATTTGGAGCGCACTTACATTAAGGGTGGCGACGACTCCAAGGCAGTTTCTGCCAAGAAGGAGGAGGTGATCGCTGTGAAGGACGATCCTTTCGCTGGATTCAAGCCCGTGAACAAGAAGGACGAGGATGAGTACTTTGGAAAGGGCAAGGGCGCCAAGAAGAAGCGCCAACGAGCCCCCAAGAAGGCCGAAGGTGCCGGTCCTTTCACTTTGAACGTGGACTCGTTCGAGCAATTCGGTTTGCTCGGCTTGAACCCTCCCACCAGCTTGGCTGAGGTGGAAGGATCCATCAAGGCTCTCCGTGAGAAGAAGGAATGGTACAAGCAGCAACCCCGAGGCTCTGTTCCTACCGCCAAGGACATTCGCAAGCAAAACGAGGCTGCTGCTGCCAAGCTGCGGCAAGGAGGTGATGCTTCCACTGCTTCTGGAAGCCAAGGCCGAAAGGGTGGAAAGTTTGATTTGAGCAGCACCGAGGAGTTTGTTCCTCTTGGAAAGGGTGCTACCAACGCCGTGGATGCCTCATCGTGGGGCTCCAAGCCTGTTGCCGCTGCTGAAGAAGTTCAAGAATCTTAAGAGATTCCTTGTTCGTATCACACTCGCGTGGCTCAGTTGAATTCCCAATGAAAACTATATAAAAAAGTACTACCATTACAAATAGGATATAAGGAAACAAGCTTGTGATATACGTGTCGTTGTTGTTGATGGGAGTAGTCGGTATAGTGTTGTTGTCTGTTGTAGGAAGAAGTACTCATCATTGGCTGGATGGATGTGACGAAAGTATCCTGCATTTGGTTCGTCTGTACGACGCCCGCCCCATGACGGATGGCAGGCAAGGCTCGACGGGGCCGCGAGACCGATGCAAGTTTGGAATCTCCTTCCTAGTATTATTTACAGTGTTATTGTTTGTATCCTCCATCCAACAACAACTACAACAACTACAACATGGGACGCAAAGGAAAAGGAAAAAAGGGTCGGGACGATCCTTGGAGTGATGAAGAAGACGCTGCACCAAAAGGAGCTGCTGCTGCTGCTGCTGCACAACCAGAACAACAACTTTCTCGCAAACAAAAGCGTCAAGCCAAGCAACAACAAAAGCAACAACCCAACAAACAACAACAACAACATTCCAAAGAAGATGATGCTTTGGCATTGTTGATGGGAGGAAACAAGGGTGGAGATTCTGACGATGATGAAAGTGAGGAAGAGCTTCCCATGCCTCCACAACCCAAAGGAGGAAAAAAGCGAGGTGGACGAGGCAAGGCGGCTGCTGTTGCCCTTGTCAATGACGACGATGATAGTGATGAGGATAGTGATGATCTTATTCCCAAGCCTGTCCAAAAGGGAAAGAATAAGGGAGGAAGAGGCGGCAAGAAACAGTCGGCCTTTGTTCTAGACTCGGATGAAGATTCCCAAGAGGAGGACGAGGATGACATGATGTTGGATGAAGAAGACGATGGGGATGATAGTCCTGTCGAACAAATTGCCTTCAAAATCCTAGATGAACCCAAGAAGAAGAAAAAGGATAAGAAAGAAAAGAAGGACAAGAAGGAGAAAAAAGAAAAGAAGGAAAAGAAACACAAAAAGGACAAGGGTGAGTCTGGGGAAATCGACTTGGAAGAGGAAGTGGCCAAGGAAGATACTGCTGCCAAACCTGCCGCCGAGGAACCCAAGAAAAAATCCAAGTTTGAGTTGCAAATGGAGGCTGCAATGAAAAAGAAGGAAGATGAGAAACACAAGGCTGAAGCACCCGCCCAAGAGGAGATCCCTGCTGCTCGTCTCAAGTCCCAACCCATCCCTGAGACTCCTGATGAGCTCGCGGATGAAATTATTCGTCTTGATGTCAATGGAGATGTTATCAATGGAGAAGATGACGATGGCGAGCTCATGTACGGTGCTCCCGATGATGTGGTATGGTCTGACAAGTCGCAAGCGCATCGCGACCAAGCCAATGCTACCGAGGAAGACCCACATGCGGTATGTTACATGTTGTGCACTGTCATAGTTGTACCCTGCCGTCTCCATTATCCATGCTCTCATTCACCTTGTTCCTGTGCTTTCTTTTGTTTCTATCGACTACCATTAGCATCTCTACGGTCCCGACGGCAAAAAGTTGAGTAACAAGGAGCGAAAGCGATTGCAGAAACTCCGTGAGGCACAAGCCCGTGAAAAAGAATACGAAGCCATGGCTGTCCAAGCCAGTCGTGAGGGAGCTCAATTTGCGTGCAGTCAAACGGCAGTTCGTGAGAATGACCCACAATGGGAGAACTCGTTGGATATCAACATTCCCAACTTTTCGATTAGTGCGGCTGGAAAGATTCTTTTTAAGGATGCCTCTCTTACCATTGGACATGGTCGTCGGTATGGTTTGGTTGGACCCAACGGTAGAGGTAAATCGACTTTGTTGAAGATGATTGCCTCCAAGGACTTGAAGCTTCCTCCTCGCATTGATTTCTTGTACGTCGAACAAGAGGTCGTCGCTGACAATACCCCTGCCGTTGAAGCCGTCCTCAAGGCCGACAAGGTTCGCTGGGACCTGATTCAAGAGGAGAAGGTGTTGATGAAGAAGATTGACGCCGGAGATGAGTCGGATGAAGTCATTACCCGTTTGGGTGTGGTTGTCGAAGAGTTGACCAACATGGGAGCAGATAGTATGGAGGCCAAGGCCCGCCGTATTCTGTATGGTCTTGGATTCTCCATGGATATGCAAACCAAGCCAACCAAGATGTTTTCTGGAGGTTGGCGCATGAGAATTTCGTTGGCTCGTGCCTTGTTTGTGGAACCTACATTGCTCATGTTGGATGAACCTACGAATCACTTGGTACGTGTGACATGCATGTCGTCGGCATGGATTGTTGAGAATTGAACATTGTGTCTCATCCGTGGTGCTTTGTATAGGATTTGAACGCTGTCATTTGGTTGGATGAATACTTGCAGAGTTGGAAGAAGACATTGTTGGTTGTTTCCCACGATCAAGATTTCTTAAACAGTGTTTGTCAAGAGATCCTTCACATTGAAGACTTGAAGTTGATTTCGTACAAGGGAAACTACGACACTTTCAAAAAGGCAGAAGCGGAACGGCTCAAGCAACAAATCAAGGCATGGGAGAAGCAAGAGAAGCGTCTTCGCGAGCTCAAGCGTTCTGGACAATCCAAGGCCAAAGCGCAAGAAGCGGTTGCCAAGAACACGAAACGAGAAGCTGGAGCTCGGTCTCAAAAGAAGAAGAACCAGGCGATTGCCGCTGGTACAGACACAGCCGAAGCCGCCACACTTATTTCCCGTCCTCGCGAGTACACGGTCAAGTTGGAGTTTGCGGATGTTCCCGAGCTCAGTCGTCCCGTCATGGAAGTCAACAATGTGCACTTTCGCTACTCTCCCAAACATCCTGTCATTTTCGACAACATTGATTTCGGAATTGACATGGACAGTCGCATTTGTGTGGTAGGTCCCAACGGAGCCGGAAAGAGTACCTTGCTCAAGTTGTTGACAGGTGAAGTGGATGCTACCACTGGAGATGTTCGTCGCAACCCTCGTCTTCGCATGGGTGTCTACAACCAGCACTTTGTGGACCGTCTTCCCATGAACAAGACTCCTGTGGAGTATTTGCGATCTTCATTCCAGGATTTGGACTACCAAACTTGCCGAAACCGCCTTGGTAAATACGGATTGGAAGGTCATGCGCATGAGGTTGTCATGCGCGATTTGAGTGGTGGTCAAAAAGCTCGTGTTGTGTTTGTGGATCTCAGTCTGCAAATGCCTCACATTTTGCTTCTCGATGAACCTACCAACAACTTGGATATTGAGACGATCGACGCTTTGTGTGATGCGATCAACGAATTCAACGGTGGTATTGTAGTTGTGACACACGACCAACGGTTGATTGAAGAGTGTGATTGTACGTTGTGGGTCGTTGAAAAGCAAGGTGTAACACCATGGGAAGCTGGATTCGACGATTACAAGGCTACCATCTTGAAGCAATTGGAAGATGAGGTGGAGAAGGAGGCTCAAGTCCGGCGTGAAAAGTTGAAAGCCGCCTCCAGAGCCCGAGCAGAAAAGTTGGCCAAGCTTACCGCCAAGGTCAAGAAGTAGATGAAGAGCAAATCATCAAAATGACAAATAAGAGAATAGGAAAGTGGAATCATCATCAGTGTTTGCCATGAACATCGTGACGAATGTCCATTCGGTTTAGTCCATTAGACCATTGGTATGTAGGTCATCCGTCGCTCACACCACAACATGGTTCCAAGTTGCCATTTTTTCATTACCACCACAACAGCTACGTACAATACTCGACCCATCAACGAGACAANACAACCAAGTGGTATTATTCCCAACAAAAAAGCATGAAACGACATTTGCTAGCCATTTGTCTGTTGAGTCTAGCGAGAAATGGATTAACCAAGGCAAAGAAAGAATCTTCATCCTTCTTTCGTCCTTGGAAACTACGATCGGCACCTCTCAACACTGCTTCCACCACTTCAACGGAGAACCAACATGCCAATGACCACAATGACTTTACTCAACACGAGTATCCTGACAGTTATCCTCCCTTTCAGGAGTATCAACAAGTTCCACCACAGCCACGACAGGAATATTCGGATTTTCAAGACAGACAGCAACAGTATCAACAACAACATCCTCCCCCAATTCCTCGCGATGAAACCAACCAACCCAATACATTTGCCAGTAGCAGACAACAACAGCAGCAGCAGCAGCAACAGCGCCGTCCAATACATTATGAATTCCCTTCTTCTCAATGGAGTGAGGAGAACGGCTCATACCACTCTACAACAAGACACCCTTCCGATACAGCATCACCTCGTCAAGATTACGTGACAAGGTACATGAGAGATGCTTCCATACAAACTCGTCTATTGGTTCACATTATGTCTACCATGTTAGGTACGAGTCTGGGTATTGCTCTAGCCAAGGTACGTTTCGTTTTATGCAAGAAATGCATTCGTGATAGGTTGGATTGTCTCTCATGCAAGCAACGAATGTTTGTTGTAGTCTTTGATTCCACGTCTTGCCAAACCCATGGCTTGGTTAGGAGGTATCCTTTTCTTTTTCTTCAGCACTGTCTTTCGACGATCCTCCACAGGGGAATGGGTCCGAGCTTTGGCTGTCAGCTTTTTACTTTCCTTTCAACAAATTCATGAGATTCGTCGAACCTATCCTGTCCGCCGATACATCTTTACGTATCTCTTTCGACGAAATCGAACCCGGGCATTGTTGCGACCTTTTCCCATGGGCAACCCATGGCAAGAATCTTCTACTTTTACCTCCACAGTTGCATCATCGCCAGCTGCCAAGCAACCACCCTTTCATATGTTGTATTGTCTCATGGCAATGGCGATGGTGGGAAGTGTTTGTGGAGCCAATCTTCCTTTGATCCCTACCTGGTTGGGAAGTATTCTTGGAGCGGGTCTTTTGGTGTATGGATGCACCTTGGAAGGGGGTGTAGCTCAAGGGCGTCCACATACCGATCTTCGGGGAGACATTTGTCGTCTCATGGGAATGCGTGTTGTGGCTTGGGTTCAGGCCTGGATCCAAATCCAGCGACAGTTGGACATTCTACCCAAAACCATGGTGGTCTTTTCTCGGATATTGGACCGTCTGTTGATTTTGGATCGACAACACCGCCTACGAGATCGACTGATGGGATGGCTACAAAGTTTGTACGACTTTGTCATGCAACTGTGGCGGTCGAGCCGCGGAGAAGGAGCTGGTGCCTCGTCCGCATCCACACCACCCCAGCAAAAAACACCTCAACCGAGACCTCCCTCCTCAAACCCTCGGTCGAATCCACCCAACGCTAATAGATATCGAAATGATGAAAGGCAACAGCAACGACCACCACCGACACAAGAGCGTTTCTTTGAACAACAAGAATATTACCAGGAACCCTACGGGTCAAAGGAAGACACGTATTATCAAGATCCCAACTGGTATCCCCCTCCACGGCCATAGTTACTGCTTGATCGCTATCCTACGTTTGTATAATACCAAGAGCTTGAGCAAATAGTTGTTCGATTGACTTTATCATAATATCTTTCTATCGCTTCATATAAAGTACATGGTGTTTGGGTGTACATTCGACAGGCGTCATCTTCCATAATTCGACTTGGAATCCATGTTCCTTGGCCCACAAGGCTCGGTCATATTCCACGTAACATTTAGCGGCATAGTTTTGCAAATCATCAGCGCTCTTACTAAGTTGCTGGAGATACTCTTCTTCCGAGAGGCAATGTTGGACCTTGGTGCTGCGAGGATAACCATATCCTCCTGTGGCTTGTGATACCATACCACCGTTGCAACAAGGACATACAATACAGTTGGCCTGATTCAAATGGCAGATTTCCATGACCATATCTGTAAAGGAACCACAACAATGCAACCCAATTCCCAAATCAAATGCCTTGCTTCGTTCCGATGACAGTAACTCAGAAGGTGGTGCATAGTCTGACAAATTATCAGGGGAAAAGGTATATTGTTGTGTATGGATATTGGTCAATCCCGCACTGGTGGCTCGATTCTCGACCAATTGGAGAGGATATGGCTTTTTGTCCACGAGGACAAAGTGGACTTGAGGAAAATAAGCTCCCAACGCCAAACAAAGATTGCCACTTCCCGATCCAAAGTCAATGACAACCATACCCGGTTGAAGCCAGTCTTGTAGCAGAGCCACAAAATTCTCTACCTGCCATGCTTTTCGTTGACCTCGACTTGCACTAAGATATTTGACAGGTGCCGCCACAGGTTTCTGTTGCTCGGACGGTTCCTCCACAGGTGCCTCTTTTTGCTGTTTGGTGGATGGTTCCATCCTATTCTGATCCTTCTGTATATCAGTTGATTGTTTGGATCGAACATGTTGATTCCACAACTCATGCTTCTCTTCTTGTGTAATATCGCCACGCTCTGCTCTCCGTTGAAGCTTTCGCTGCAATTTTTGGTCGGACGATTGATCAAAGGCAAACTTGGAGGCATCGGCCACAATTGTCTGGTCCATGACAGCTGCATTGGGATTACACATTTTGGGGACCTTTTCCCAGAATTTGTCTGGCACATCCAAGGGAGGAATGGGTTGATACATAGTGGTGATGGAAAGATCAGGAGATGTTGTCCCTGTCGTTGTAGTCACTGGTAGAGAACCCAACAAGGCATCGTTGGAGGAAAGGATGGGTTTCATCCGATGCAACAACTCATCAAGGGCAAATTGTTTTCGTTCCTGGTTGCGGTGCCTCTGACGTTTCTTGTGTTGACGGAATTCTTCTGTATTGGGCATGACTTGCACAACCCAACGACGCCGGAACGTTCTGCCAATCTCTGCACCACAACTAGGTAGAAAATGTGGCAATAGTTTGATGTTGTGGCAATGGTGGGAAGTGGGGTTCGGACAGAACGCAAGACGTCAACAGAAACACTCAGTCAAACGGATCGACCCATGCATGGTTCGTTGGATAGGTCCACTTCTTTTTACGAAAGAACAGTATCTGTATTTGCCTTAATTTTAGCTATGGGTTCTTGCTTTCACAGAGAATGTGCTGCAGCATGCACACGCCCACTTGTTGAAACACACACAAACTGCATCCCACTTGAGAAGTTGTTGTATCAAGAAAGACAGGGAAAGAGCACACTCCACTTTCACACATGTTGTTGAACCAGTTCGTCTGCCTGTGCTACTTGTTAAAGATTAGGCTTCCCACGTTCCAGTGAATCCTGGGTTGAGAGGGACCCAGTAGGTTGTCAAAAACCCCAAGGATGGCGTGTCTGTGCACATGTTGTTGTCGGAGTTGGATTCTTTGCACGGGGAGGGCGACTACAGAATATCATTCCAATGAGAAGAATCCTATTGCATTGGCATTGGATTGAATGATACCGGTAGTAGTACCGCCTCAGGTACGAGTTCCTTCACGAGTATTCAACGCTGCAGAAGGAGGCGAATGTTCTCGTAGAAAAAATGCAAGCCTAACGCAGCCCAATGCGGTACCTTCACCATGGTCAATTATCTGAGGCACGTGCAGCAGGCACCCAAAGGAGAAGATAACAGACAGGCATGTACGGGACCAGTTCATCGGGCATAATAACGTTTTTGTCTAATGACTGATATCAAGAGTAGCTCTTAATTTGTATGCACGGGTATTCTGATTTTGACACCCATGATTCCGACCGATTCTTAAGCATGGGTCCGTAGTGTAGAGTGGGAAATTCCATAGGATCGTGCGAAATTGGTCATTTGGGAGTATGTTGCCGATGGTTGGGGCACGTGCGTTGGCTCCGTTTTATTATGGGCGTCGGACGAGTCCTTATCAGTGAGGCAGTAGTGGCTGGGACCTGTACCGGCTCTTCGACCAGCGCCACAATCACAACAACAACAACCCCCTCGCCGACTCCCATTCTTACGGCACACTTTCAATCGTCCCTTCCGAAAGAGAGAGTTGATAACTCTTTTCCTTTTGTGCACAATTTCATCTCTGCGTTGAACAAGGAAGACGAGTTTGATATGAGAAGAACTCCACTTTTGTTGCTTCTAGACGGAATTCTGTCCCAAGATGCAACTCGAACAGAGCAAGCCCTGGAACAGCTCAAGGCTGTTGCTCCTCTTCCGGCAACTGGAAACCCCATGACATCAGGAAGTGCTCTAGAGTCCATCCTCCGGGCTCTTATGCGAGCCAGTCCAGAGTTGGCCGCTGGTGTCAGTGCCTTGGATGGCTCGCTTCCTCTCCATTTCGCTGCCTCGATTGGCAACATTCGAGTCGCTCACATTCTGCTCCAGGCACACCCCAAAGCAGCTGTGACTCCCAACAAGAAGGGCAAAATTCCTCTCCATTATGCTGCTCGTGAAGGCAGATCTGAAATGGTCGAATTCTTTATGCGGGAGACCCCACAAACAGCGGCCATTCAGTCCAAAAAGGACAAGTTGGCCTTGCACTTTGCGGCAGGCGAAGGCCACCGAGCCGTCGTTCGGGCTCTGTTGCTGGCACACCCCGAAGGTGCGTCCTTGCCTTCCAAGAAGGGAAAGGTGGCCCTGCACTTTGCGGCTCGATGGGGACACGTGCACGTGGCTGCCGATTTGCTTCGGCTCGCCCCTCAAACGGTGGCTGTGCTGGACCATGACGGATCCTCTCCCTTTCATGACGCAGCCCGAGAAGGACAATTGGAGATGATGAAGTTTCTGGCCCCAAAACACCCCAAGGGGCTGATACAAGAAAACATTCGTTGCGAAACTCCCCTGTTCCCAGCCGTCCGAAGTGGAAATGTCGACCTCGTCCGTTATATGCTCACGGTTTGTCCCCTTGGAGGTAGGCACGTGTTGCAACGCGTGCGAGACGATGATAATGTTCAAGATTGGGATCCGGAACTGTTGGAGTTGTGTTTACGCGGCTCTGTCAACAATTGGACGCAAGAGCTTCCTTCCGAGCTCGATCATGCCGGAGCATCTCCTTCCCCAACAGCAGCATCGGCGCCCAGGCGGTCCGAGTCGATGGGAAGTTTCACATCCTCCACTTCAGAGTTGGATATCAACCTTCCTCGATCCAAGTCTCCCCATTTGGACGAAGTCCCAAGACCCAAGAAGCGATCCGCCAAGGACGATGCAAATTCAACTACCAAACGTCCACGTTCCGAGTCTTTTAGCGATATTGGATCGTTGTCGGAATTGAAGGATCGATCCGAGCACCGATCCTTCTACCAACTGCATGCTGCTTTGGAAAGTGGTGCCTCTGCTGCGGTGCTTAACCATGTTCTTGACATCTATGGGGAGAGTCAGTTGGAAGCCATGGATGAGCTAGGTCGTTTGCCTCTTCACGTTGCCCTGGAGGCTAGTCCAAACGAACAAGTGACAGATGTCATCCTCGAGCGCATTTGGAAGCCCTACCCCGAAGCTTGTCATGAACGAGATTTTCTAGGACGATTGCCTTTGCACCACGCCCTCCTTCATCGTGCCAGTCCAAAGATCATTCAGGCACTTTTGGAAACCAACCCTAGTGCTGGGGTGGAATACTGTGATGTTCTAGATGCTCGATATATTGACAAGCTTCCAATATACATGGCTCTACAATCCGGCTGCGACTTGAGCACCGTCTTTATGTTGCTACGAGGCGACCCCAGTGTTGTGAGCACCTTTTGAAAACACACCTCTCGTGTATACTGTCTAGTCTAACAATTACTTGCGCAAATACTAATGTAATCCTTTTGCTTTTTTCCATTACAAGCATCTTCCTCTTTCTACTGTTCCCTCCCTCACACTAGCTGCACCAACATTTTCCGCAACAACTCGTTTCCAATTTCGGTAGTCAAGTCTTGCAGAAACGGCCGCACCATATCCTTTCCATCCTCCTGAAGCATGTCCAAGGTCACAGGCACGCCTGCACCTATCTCCATAAAGACGTTGGAGAAAGCAGCATCACCCGTGTCAGGTGTTTTCAGCCGCTTGCTCACTGGGCTGTTGTCCTCTACTTTTGTGGTGGTCGTTGCAGGGGCCAACTCGCACACGTGCAAGGGGACTTGTTGAAGTTTGGGAATGGCAATGGAACAATCCACCCATTTATAGTTGATGGGACATAACAATTGACTGGGTTGATATTCTGCCTTGTAACGCATTTTGGGACAGGACTCAATGTAGTAACCCAGGTAGTAGAAAGGTTTGGCTAGAGTCTTGTGACAAAACTCAATCTCTTTTAATATCGCCAATTTGCCCAAGGCTACCAAGGAGTGTGAGAAATCGGGATCGTAGTAGAGGTACACGCTGGAGAACCCTTGAGGCAAGACATCCACCACGCCCACGGCTATCAGGGCCTCACCAATACGGTACTGCTGATGATAACAACCACAAGGGTACGTGGTGGTTTTGCTTGACCCAGTGCTTGCTGGTTTCGCAGCAGGAGCACTATCAGCGGGTAGCAAATAATCAAATGGGGACTCCACCAGAAATTGGTAAAAACCATCGTAACTCTTCAACAACTCCGATTGAGCAGCTTTGGAATACGGTTCTAGATAGTCCCGTAACATGGGCTGGACACGCTCACAAAAGTGAGCTGGAGGATTGTTGCCCCATTCCAACTGGGAGATGGCCTCCATAGGGTTGGCAATATGGCCACTACTGCTAGCATCCGATTTTCCCTTCGCATCGGTTACTGCTGTAGTAGTAGTAGTAGTAGCAGTAGTAGTAGTCGTGTCCACATCAAGAGTTTGGAACGGGTCTGGATCTTGATGTACCACATGTTGATAACGTACATAAAGACGATGTACTTCAGGGTCAAGGGCACTCACATGTGCCGGGATTGTTTCCATCGTCAGTTTTCGTTGTTCGGGATGCAAAGGTTTGCCAACTGTTTTGAGGTACCATTGTCCCAACTTGTCATTGTTATCTGTTGCTCCATCTGTAGCAGAAGTTGATTCCGTAGTAGCAGTAGTAGCAGTATCGTGGAGGGCATCGGGCATGGGGGTATCATCTTCTGCCAAACTCTCCTCGGGTATCTTCACTTTGACCTGCAGCTGCCCGCTTTTGGCATGCGCCACGACAGACTCGATTTTGACTTGATGGAATTTGTTGGGTGATACCTCCAACTCCTTGCGCAGCGAAGCTACAAAGGAATTCACTAACAAATCACGGTCCATTTTACACCGACCCGCCAGTTGTGCTGCAATGGTAGAACTCAATGTGACCGTACGTTGCTGCAAATCGGATTTTGACGGGGGACCAATCTTGAAGTTGTATTGTAGTGTAGAATTGGTTTGCGAGAGTGACGCACGTGCCGATTCGTTGCTAGCAACCAAATCGGAACTGGAAACAATCGTAGTGACGAGTTTGGACAATACAGACAAGACATTTTCTCGCTCCAACACTGATTTCCATTCCGTAGGTACCGTCAGAGTACTGGAGTTTCCCTTCTTTGAAGCCTTTGACTGGTTCTCGTTTTTAGCTTGATCTGTTGGGTTTTGGAGTAAATGGTTCATTTTTCTGGTCAATTTGGCTTGGGATTTGGAGGGCTTGAACTGATCCGCAAAGAGACGAATCGTAATGGCCGGACAGCAACTCTCAAAATTGGAGGGTTTATACAAATGAACACCCGAACGACGCCAACCTCGATGAATCAAGCCTTCGTATTGACGAGGACTGAGCGAGTCTGCCAAGATCCCGAAGCTTTTGCTGCACTCCGAGGTGGATTTGGGAGGGTTCAGGAGTGACGCTCGCTGGCCTTTGCAGTATCCACAATCGGCACTGTAGTAACCCAAGGGCCGAATGACGTCTTCATGCTTCTTCTGTTGTTGTGCACCTTTCAATGAAGTACTCGTACTCATCGTAATGAGGATGGACGCCCCACCTAGAGCCCAGGCAAGTCAAGGCTCTTGTTGCTCTGTCCCAAATATGATACTAGTATATAAGAAGATGTGAAGTTTGTGCGCAGGCTGATGATAGACATTTTTGTTGGTAGGAGTGTCACTTCAACATTATGTATGGTACATGCATATACGATCTATCATGCATAGAACTGGACAAGCTACGTCTATCGTCTATCGTTCCTCCATGTCATCATCTGCTTCCTTTCGGAACAACGATTTGCCTCTACGGCTGATTTCTTTGACTGCCTTGACAGCCCCAACGACGCGTTTCCCACTAATGGTGACCCCTCCTTCGGCTTGGGATTTGAGTGCTTCGACATCTGCCGCCAAACCTTCCAGTCGAGTCATCACATCCTCACGGAATCGTTTCAATTCACTAGTGAATTCGGATTGGAAGGCTTCCATAGCCTTGCGATGGGCTTCAGTTTGTTCCCTGCTGTTTTCGATGAGTTCATCCCTGACTGAATTGAGTCCTCCTACAAGAACCAGCATGCACACTGTGAGCTACTCTCAAATTTGTGCATGATCCCACATATCATTCTTCAACCAGACTTACCATGCCAGTCATCATCATCCATAACAAGTTCTCCAGCAGCATCCGCTTCCAATAAAGCATGAAAGTATCTCGTATTCTTTTCGATGCGTTTCCTGTAGTACTTTGGAAGCAGTGCCAAGTATTCCACAATGAGCTGCAGCAACAAAGCAATGGTCAGCTTGGAATATCACGTTTCACTCGACCACGAACAACAATACCAAATGGGTGACCCACCTCTGCCTTTTCTTTTCGTTTATTCGCTGTGGCATCCTCTTGGACTCGAGCATAGCTGTCAGCAAGCAGCGAAATCAGGGCATTCAACGCAACAACCAAAACACATGTCACTGCAAGGACAAACACAAAGATGGACAACACCAAATGTTCACTCTCCAAGAGCATGGAGGTCTCGTAGGTACCGAGAACCGTTAATTCAAATGTTGAGAGGATAGATCTCCGCAGGGATCCATAGGGGTTGTCACCACATACTTGC
The DNA here is from genome assembly GCA_013372465.1 of Nitzschia sp. Nitz4. Classification (NCBI taxonomy): domain Eukaryota; phylum Bacillariophyta; class Bacillariophyceae; order Bacillariales; family Bacillariaceae; genus Nitzschia; species Nitzschia sp. Nitz4. Next base: position 22,737 of record WXVQ01000198.1, read on the forward strand.
ACCAGCTCAGAGTCTTCCACTTCCAACTCACAACTCGGTTCGATGTTGGCAAAGATGAGTCGGAAGGAAACAGAGAAACCAATCAGAATCGAAAGCAACACGACAAGGAAACCCCGTACATCCCAAAAGTTTCGGCTCAAAACTGTAACCAACCATCCAGTCTGATTGAATGCACGGAGGTAGGAAATCAGTTTCATCGTCAATAGCAATGTTGTTGCGACTTCAAGAGGCACCTGCCCTTGCACTTTCCGGCGAGACAACTCTGTGCATATGCCGAATGAATACACGAGAATAATGGAAACAATGTCCACCTGATTCCACATGGAATAAAAGTATCCTGGCCGTCGGCCCAAATCAGATTGAACGCATTCTTTCACAGCAAACAGAGAATTGACTGTCATCAGAGCCGCTGCCATGGCAATGTTCACGCGTCGGTTATCTTCGTCCGACTCAGCGAGATTGACTGCTGTGGATTCCACCACCGCAATCCAAAGGCCATAGTAGCAGACAAAGACTATTGTGTCCACAATGTATATCGTTCGAATGTGTCTTTCCCACATTACACGAAGAACAACTCCCATAGCCTCATTGTCAAAGGCGGTAGGCGGAGCTCGAGCAACCAATGACGAAAGAAACGACATGGATCCGAGCCCAGGTAACGGCAGTACTGCTGGAATTCTAGTAAGCTTGGCTTCATAGTCGCCAGGTGGTTCTGCCACTGGTTGCATGTTCCATGGATCAAGATATGTTGAACTAGCACATTGCTACCATCGGCACGTTAGAGCAGCAAGATTAGGAAACAAGGGAACGCAACCAAGCAATCACTCTTCTCCCACCTACCATTCTCTTTTCCTGATGGACAATACGGGGCTTTGTGTAGGGTACTTTCACAAACGACAACGACTGCAGAATATCCGCGATTGAGGTGGCCGGATGAAGCCGCAGCATGGCTTCAATGGTATGCCTGCACGTCTCTGGCATTTCAGTTGTCAAAATACTCCTCCTTCCCAAACCACCTTTGTCAAGTCCACCATCGACGATTGTCTTGACTGCAAGTTGCAGTATTTTTACTTTCCTCAGTCGCAGTGCTGTTTCCAAACAATTCTCTTCCCTATGCCTGTTGAGTGTAAAAATGGCATCTGGGTACTCCTTCAGAATATGACTTATCCATTGAACATTTTCTTGATTCCCAAGCAGCATATGCCGTTGAATAAGTGACGGGCCAAATCCACTTCTGAACAAAAGCTCAGTTAGTGCCCATGATGGAACACTTCGACTACCCAGTGGAGCCAAGTCAATTCCCAACAATGGCCCCAATCTCACAATAGTATACGGACCCGCGCTGCTTCCCAGCATAAGATATTTACCACTGGGAGAGAATGATGCTGACAAGGCGAAACCCTGACAATCTAGTTCCTGAACGACATCAAAATTCCTTGTGTCATGGAGAGTGAAACGTCCACCATCTGTACCAACTACAAGAAAATCCCCGGCCGGACTAAAATGAACCACATTGACCCGATCTCCAAGATCGATGTCAATGATGGATTCTTCACGTCTATAGTCAATCACAGCCAACGATCCCGCACCATCCCCTACTGCCAACAGTGGGAGCTTGGGATGGAATCCCACACACCGAACTGTGCGGGAGCGTACGACTCTCAGGGTGGCCTCTGACGATTCATTGTACAGTATGGCGGAGTAGTCACCGCTGGCAACTGCCAAGCTGTAAGCCACAATGCCATCAGACGTTGGTACCACCACACCCTTTGGTTTGAAATCTACACCCCACACTCGCCCTGGAATATCAATTTGATCTTCCCGATGCAACCCTTCATCATTTACTGTAAACTTGAAGATGCTCTTTCCCTTTCCACCTGTAGCTATTTGTGTACCATCTGGGCATGCTACTTTGAGATAATGCAATATAGAGAGTCATGCCACACAATGTCAACAGGACTTACCACATGACCAAGCCAAAACCCACAAGCTGTCTTCAACAAACACAGAGTCTACTAGAACAAGTTCATCTGGTGTTGTGAACTGCAATAGGTACAAGGTCCCCCCTAAACCCACAGCAGCCAGCTGGACACATTCAACATCTTCATCGACGTCGGAATATGATCGTTTTGAAAAAGCGATGCATCGAAGATCTCTGTCAGGAAGGGCGATTCGATTCACGAAATTGAAGGAGAAGTGAGAATCACAAATGGTGATAGTGCCATTCTCGATTCGAGCAACATATCGACCATTAGGAGTCCAAGAAAGCGACGAGCCATATCCTGGGGCTGAAGAGAGTTCCATGTCGGTCGCATGGATGGGAGTCAAGTCCAGTACAGAAACGACTGTGTTGGCGGATCGAATGGCGACTACATCAGACCATACACCAGGCAAACCCCATGTAATAGACTAAACATTTTTTGCGACAAAACCAGGGTGAGATTTGGGGGATTTCATCCACTACCATCGTACACACAAAAGAGACATACCGTGACCCATCCAGCCTGTAAACAAAGTACGATTTCAAAAAGCGAAGGTGGATGAGATGCAAGAGCAATCAAATGCTGCGAAGAGAAAGACCAGAATACGTACTGTTTGGATTCGCTTGATAGGAGCAAATGTACTTGTGTCGTAAATGGTGGCAGACTTATCACGGCAACCCACCGCAAGGAATCGATCAAGCGGGTCCATCGCTATAGTGTTGATGGTGCCTTGCAATTCCATTTCCCGAACAATCACAAGTAGTGCCGTGTCTACGCGGACAGCGCATTTATCGTAGCCTCCAAAATACAAATGTCTACCATCTGTCGAGAACAGAGCTGATCGAACTGCTCCCATTCTTTGGCAACTCCAGATAGGTTCCTTGCAGGCGACAAACGAGGTTCCAACCTCATGAAGTTCCAATGGGTACAAAAAAACGTTGCCTTGACGTGTACCGATTGCCAGGAGCGGACGATGGGAGTCCCAGTGGATGTCAAGTGCCAGAATGGCATCTCCCTTATGATCCAAGATGACAGGAGATGTTCCCACGATGCGGTCAATGTCATTGTCTGTATAGACGAGAATGAGAGTGACAGTGCCGCGCTTGTCTCCCACTGTGAGGATGAGACGTCCATGTCCAATGGGCTGGCATGCCATACAACGTATCTCCGCATGTATGCAATTGGAATAGATCTGCTGCACTCCCTTGAGTTCGACCAAATCTGGCTCCACCTTCCAGAGTCCAATAGTCCCATCTAGTCCTGTGACAACAAGAATATCTCCTGTTGCTCGATCATGCATGAACGGGTCCTCTCTCCAATGCTGGAATGAAACAGCCGGATCCAAGGCAGCCCCAGAACACCACTGAACGGCAGATGCCTTGCCATTCCAAGGGATGGATGTTAACGTAGTATATTGAGAGGTTTCCAACAACTGTATTTGGTTCTCCAATCCTACCGCCAATATTTGAGCTCTACAGGAATACGCAATGGACCAAGATCGATCCTCCAAGGGAACATGACGAATAATCCCTGACGCAAAGTCTCCTCCCAAAAAACTCGTGGCAGAATCAAAAGGAGTATCATCCACGGTCGCATGTGATGCAGCAGACTAAGACATCAATTCCAAACAACGGTATTGTTAGAGTCTCTACCACAAATACTATAATACAATCAGTTTCTTTCATTATCCCAACGTACTCGAAGTTGAACATCCATGTGTCGATGCGGATTGTTGCTATGGTTGTTCCAGCTAACCATGGAACGAGAACTATTCTTGGCATCATTTTCTTTAGCAGAATCATCCTTCTTTTCCTCTCCCTCTCGAGGACTGGTCACACAACCATTCCTGGCTCCCCAATACCCTACAGCTGCCGCAACGACAGGATACACATGCAGCACCATGGTGGTTTGAATGGCCGCCAAGCTGCGAGCAACGGTTCGAAAAATGACAGGCGTCGTCATTTGGCTCGACATTACTTCAAGCTCAAGCCTCGTGTTCGAAACACAAGCCTCAACATCTGGACAACAACCCCAACATCATTTGTATAAGGCTGTTTTGTTGTGTTGTTGCCAACTCATACACAACAATGTATCCACAACAGTAACAGCCAATCTTCTTTTGGAATCATTCTTCTTGTTGTGTAAACTTGCTGGCGCCAAGTTTTGGCTGCACGATTCCAGCATGATTCCTGCGAACACACCAACATGGCGCGAAATTTCCCCCAAACGCCCACAACGATTCATGGCGGGAAATTACACCACCACTACCGGTGGCTAGACTACCGGTAGAAACTCTAGTACGGAAAGTAATACAAGAATAGAAACAAAAAAACGCTAATCTTCATTTGTAGCAAGGAGTATGTACTGTAACAACAACAACAACAACAATCGTAGTAATGATAGTCCCAAAAAAGTTAGTGGTAGACGTGTCTATGATAGTTTGGTATAGTCGGACGAGGAAGCAGCCGTCGAATGGGAGGATGGAGATCCAGGCCTGTAGGAGTAGGACGAGTCTGCGGTAGGTACTAGTTTGGCAGCCACATGGGCGTGATGGGCATGACTGGGCCCCTTGGAAAAGGTAACGTAGGGAACTCCCCCAATCCACCAGGAAGCGCATTGCAAGCTCGGCTCTCCCCAACCGCGTTGCAAACCTTGACCCGCCAAAAGGGCTTGTATCAACAACCAGGCCAACATGGCCGACGAACAATGCCAGAATGGATGGACGGCTCGGTTGGCCAGCCATTGTGCGAGGGGACCAAAGTCAAGCTGCTGGGCAGATGCACAAAAGAGCATTTCGGAAACCCAAGCGGAAACGGCAAAGATGGCCATCCATCCACAACAAACGGCAAGAGGCAGGAGCACTTGTACGCGAAAGGCAACATTACCATTCCATGGCATGAAGAAACAAATAGCAATAATCCCGAGCGTGGCAGTCATGGCGTATAGGATAAACATGATATAAAAGGGCAAAAAGTTTTCTCTGGAGAAGCAGTAGATGGCAGTGGCGAGGACAGCGGATCCTCCCACCAACCAATGGAGCAACCAGCGGTCTTGTTTTTGCGCCTTGGATGGCTCGTAGCCAAAGACGAGGGTACTGATGAGGACACTCAAGTTGAGTCTGGATCCTTGCAGGATGACATCGAGTGTCATGAAACTCAAACTGGCAACAAACCAGAGCATGGGGAGTTCGTCTCCTCCTTGCGCGTGTGCTGTCAGGAGAGCGTGCAAAAAGGTGGAGCCAATGGCAATGGCCAGGAGCGTTCCGTAGGCCACCAAGAAACGCTTGTGACCGGCAGCTCGGTTGCGCCATTCTTGGGAAGGTGACCCCAAGAGTCCCCAAAGCGCCAGTGGCCAATAGGAGGCTAGGTTGGACGCTGTGTTGGCAGGCTCTGCAATCCATTTGGAATCGGCAAAGTCATCTTCACAAAAGTTGATGCTGCTGGTAAGGAGTTCGGCGTCATGGTCTTCGACAGAAGCATCTTGCAAAGACTTTTCATGCGACCCCAAGAGAATAATAGGCGCTGTGAGAAAGGCTGACAAGGAGAGCATAAACACCAAGGAGCCTATGCAACCTCGCAGCAGAGGAGGCCCTGTCCAGTGTGTCACACCGATTCGTTTCTGTAACCTCGGCATGACAATGAACTGAGCACATCCATTGGCAGCTCCTAGAATTGTCAGACTTAGGCATGTCACGCCTACAATCACTTTCCGTGTGGGTTCATCCAAGTTTTGTGGCATTGTGTTGTGTCTGTTGTGGTCTTCAGCGTCTTTTGTGGATATGCAGTATAGTCTATAGGTGTGCTTGCTTGTGAGCTTGCTTGGTAGTCGTCGTAGTTTCTGTGGGAAATCACAACAAACAAGTCTAGAGGGATCGTCTAATACCAACGTGGGAACGGTTGTAGTGTGTAATACCGATAGTGGACAAGTACAGCCAATGGAAAACGTCACGAATCAAAAAGGGACAAGTAGTAGTAGTACTCGTAGTAATGCTATGCTTGTGATTTTGTGTTGCGTCACTTTTGTTTTTTTTTGTGAAGTCCAACTGCAGGAATTTGCTACTACTGCGTTTCACGTTGCGCCGCCATGGACCATTCAACCTACTACGCGCCGGGCGGATACTGCCCATCGGCAGACTTCAGCATTGCCGGTTCAAGGACGGACAACAACCCTTGGGGCGACGTCCAGACCACCATGTGCTTGGCCAGCCCGCGGGTGTCCTTACCACCCACCGGCTCATGATGATGAGGAGGAGGAGGAGGAGGAAACAACAAGCAAGAACAGTCATCACGGGAGATCTCTCTAATTAAAAATATCGTCGTATTCGAGTCTTCCTCTTCCTCCACACTTCACTCATCACAGGCCAGCAGAAGGAAGTCTAGTAGAACCAACATTGTGCAACAACAACCACAACAACCACAACAACCACAACAAAGTACTCATCATCATCATCATCATAATGAGTTATGGACTCTTGGGAGGCAGTAGTGGCGATGACATTTTATATTATGATGACGACGATCGTTCCTATGCGCGGTACAATGAAACCATCAACTACGCGGAGCTTTGTCCTGACATCGAAGTGCCTCGCGACATTTCGGATTACACCTACTTCAGAATATGGCAAAATGATTGTGTTGTGCCACCCCATCTGGGTGGATCTGACTACACCAATGAAGTCTCCTTCTTTGAACCTTTGTCGGAGAATCAACAATTGGTCTGTGTTCTGTTGAGTCGGATAGCTGCCCTTCTTTCCATTCTGGGTTCTGGCTATATCATCTACTGTTTGTTGGGACCTCGACGAGAAAAGGAGTTGAAGAAACGATTGTTCAGTCGATTGCTATTTGGATTGTCCATTTGTGATGCATTGGCTTCCCTCGCTTTGATATTGGGTCCTTGGCCCAAACCTTCCGATGATCCGTATCAAGACAATCACAGCGATGGATCGGTTTGGTTGAAAAGTCTCGGAACGCAAGCTACCTGCAATGTACAAGGATTCGTCCTTCAGGCCTTTTATTATGCGTCTCTCTATTATACAGCATGTCTGTGTCTCAATTTCCTATTTTCGGTCAACTATCGGTGGACCGAAAGCCAACTCCATACATACTTGGAACGGTGGTTCCATGGAGTTTCTGTTTTGTTGCCTTTGGTGTTGGCTCTGCTTGCCTACTTTCTGGACATGTACAATCCGGCCGCTCTCAATTGTGGTTTGACCACCAGTCCATTGGTACGTGGCTTTGATCTGCGCGTTTCCAGCATTGTGAATCTTCATTCGTCTCACCAACCCTCCTGTGCGATGATTGGTACTACTAGGGCTGTGATGCAGACGAGGAATTGGATTGTGAAAGAGGGTCCAATCTGATATGGTGGTCCATGGGGCTACAATTCATCCCTGTGGTGGCTTGTTTCTCTTGTATAGTGGTTTGTATGGTTCTCATCTACCGGGCTGTGCGGGCCCAAGAAAAAGCCGTCGCCAGGTTCAGGATGCAAGAGGCACCGGCCCGTTGGGCAGCAACAACAGCGCCACCCCCTTCACGTATAGCGTCATCGAATAGTTTGAATGATGTGTCTGCTTCCACCTTGGATTTGGAAATACCAGAACTGCAACGCAGCAGGGACTCGAGATTGGCATTTGGGAAGGCCGTTCTCTATATCGGAGTTGCATTGGCTGTCTGGTTACCAGTGTTTGTGATTGCAACATGTGAAACGTTTGATGTACATATCCCATATGCTGTTTGGGTCATTCGTTCCATCATGACTCCCTTGGTTGGGCTCTTGAACGCCATTGCGTATTCAGGTATCATTTCTATTTCCCCAAAAGGAGGAGTGCAACTACTGTCGAGAATAAGGAACTCTTCGAACAGTCAACAAGACAGCAACGGCGGAGCATCAAGCACAAAAGCCAATATTGATGCTTCGGTACACAGAGAATCGCCGCCAAGACGAGGTCGTTTGCGCAGGAATTTAACCGCATCTCTCGAACAAAGCTCGCTGTCCATGAATACTACCTCAGGCACCCTGCGTCCATTACCTGCCGATAGTAGTCACCAAGTTGAGACTGGCCAGAGAGAACTCAATGGCCGATTAGAAAGCGTTCAGTCAGTGGAGGAACACAATTATGATACATTTGAAGCCATTGCGCCAGAAGTTCAGAACACTCCAGAACAAATCATGGATTCGATCCACATGACAGTCCCAAAAGAGTCTAACGTGGAGGACGACGAAACAGTCGTTGTCGATGCCTGATGATCAACATTCTTCACAACATGAGCAACCATTCCAAATTACATACAAAGGACTGGAGAGAAACGATTCTGTATATATCGGTTGTACATCCTTCTGTTTCGAGTTTGGAAAATATCCTTGTATTGCAACCACATCAGGAGCAACCAACCCTAGCAACCACAATCGATTTTCGACGGGACACCTTCTGTACATATGAATGACCATTGATCTTCCGGTAGTGTTTTGGTGAGAGGCTCTTACACAACTCCTCCATCATCGTCACCGTCGCCCATTTGCTATAATCGAGGAAGAGCATCCAGCAGTAACTTGTTTTGAGGTAGGAGAATGTAGAGGCACCATAGGCTAGACTCGATACGCCCACCCTGTGGGGACAAAGGTTATGCAACCATACTATTTCAATTCTCATCACTATGTACCGGTAGTTCCACAGGAGGAGTAAATAAACGGCATTGTACCTGTAAACTCAGTCTGTGTTTGTTGGTGTGTTGTGAGCCAACTTCCTCCTCTAGTAATGCAGGACTGCATTTCTGACCCAAGCTCGAGCTTTATGTACTTCTCTACTGTCGGCTCGGCGGAACGACCAAGACTGCACAGCTAGATACAAAGGCTCTTCCTGGAATCATTTTTGACAAAGACAGCGACAACAGAACCTTCGCTCTCCTTCCCAAATTGGATACATTACTTCTATTGATGTTGATATAGACCAGCTACGGCGTGTGAGGTACAATCGCTTTCGGTCGTCCCGTCTGGACACTCTTCCAAGGATCCTCCACCAAACCATGCAACAACAGAACGTTCAGAGATTGTAAAAAGGCAAGGATATTGGAGTCGCTGTGGCAGCCAGGTTGCCAGGATCTGTGATCGTAAGATGTGGAATCAATTCCGTTACCAACATCCTCTGAGCGGTCATGACACCGATTGGTACACTCGGCCTATTCGTGAGGGTTCCGTGGTTGAATTGCGATGCATCGAACAGGCATTGCCACTACACCACAACAAACCCAAGACAACGGTACAAGAAGTGGAAAAGTATAGCATGGAACAAAACAACGTGGTAGATGGTTAGGAGTTGCTGTTCCCGAAACAACAATGGAACCACCACCATGAAAGAACAACAATGTTCCAACTACGGCAGACAAGGACACTGTTCTGCGGATTTTATCACTCCTTAGAGTTGCACTCCTCGACCAAGAGATGCCTCAACAGTGCTTTTGTCATGCTGCTCCTTCTGATTTGTAGTGCAACGGGAATGATGATGTTGTGTCTTGACAAAGGTGACCTCTTCTTGGTTCACCTCAATAAACCGGGAAGTGAATCCAATGGGAAGGAGGAAAGGCCCACATCATGATGTCATCTGGCGTCTACTAGTACAAAAGACGTTCTGCAAAACCCGCGGACAACATCTATTGCTTGCTGGGGCCGAAACGAGAAAAGGAATTGAAGAGACGCCTTTTTAGTCGGTTGCTTTTGGGTTTGTCCGTTTCCGATGCGTTGAGTTCTCTGGCACTTTTCATGGGACATTGGCCCAAGCCTACCAATGATCCTTATCAAGACAACTACAGCGATGGATCTTTTCTAACTTAAAAGCACGTTGGTACCTTGGTTCCATGGAGTATCTGTATTACTTCCAATAGCATTGGCGTTGCTGGCATATTTCTTCGACATGTACAATCCCGTCGTGCTCAATTGTGGATTGGCCACAAGCCCTGTGGTATGTGTCTCTCGTTGTTCCGTCACTACTAATTGCAGTTTTCAGCCTTTCTTACTTTGTTGCGATAGCGTTGTGGTGCGGATGAAGATCTGGATTGTGTGAGAGGGTCCCATTTCAAACTGTGGCCATTGGGACTGAAGTTCCTCCCCATTGTCATTTCTTTCTTCGCGATTCTGGTTTGCATGGTTCGTATCTATCGTGCCGTTCGGGCCCAAGAACAAGCCGTTTCCCAGTTTTCTATGCAGGATGCCTCTCAACTTTGGTCATCACCTCCCCTTTCCACACCGGATGCATCATCGGGAGATTTGAATTCCTCTACACCACGTCACAGACAGAAAACTGCAAAAGAGATGCAACGAAGAAAGCAACGATACAGAGATTCAAGAATGGCCTTTGCCAAGGCTATCCTTTATATTGGTATTTCGCTTGCAGTCTGGCTGCCAGCGTTTGTGATTGCCATTTGCGATACATTCGACATCGACATCCCCTATGCTCTTTGGATTATTCGCTCCTTTATGACGCCAATTGTTGGACTCTCGAATGCTTTGGCATATTCGGGAATCTTGTCGTTGGCAACAAAAGGAGGGTTTCGATCTGTGCTCTCTTCGTGTCTCCGAGAATATGGAATTCTTCCAATGAGGGCAATGAGCGCAATGAGCGCAGCAATGAATCGCCACACCGAAACAGGTCAAACATGGCTTCAAGTGATGAGGCACCGGTATATGATGGGGCTTTCTAATAACTCCTCCTGATGATGATGGTTGAAGTCTTTCACCGGCGGTGGTGTCGTCGGACGATTGAGAATTATGCGCCCTTCTCGTTGTTGTTAAACAAGGCGTGGGTTGCGCACAAAAAGGGAGAAGAAATTGTGTGTTTCTACTCGGGAAATTTCCAACTAACGCAGAAAGCGTGACTCCATCATGATATTGTGGTTGCTTAACCACAACTTCACCTGTCGGCAATCCCTCTCGGGAAGCGAAAATGCGTCGGATGGTGCACATTTATTAGGGCATGATCGTATATCCATTACTCTTTGGATGCATGCACACGCTTGTTTGAGAACCACAACATTGAAGCTACTGTTTCACTGCACCCTCATTTACAACTTCCCTCCCTTTTCCCTTTGTTGCTTCTACATTCAGTGATTGTATTGTACAAGTACCCTTGTTGGACACTTGTTTAATCCCAGTTTGGTTCAGTCTCGTTGGAGAGAGGCTTAGGAGTCCACCGCTTGTCTGGCTCTGTGGACAACTTCGTTCTCTTCGCACCAAGAGGAGATCATGGACATGACGGATCTAGATGCTATGGATGCTATGGATGCTATGGATGCTACAGCAACAGAGTACCCTACAGATTCTGTTTCACCGTCTGATACGCCAGACTCCTCCTTTTTCTTGTTGACCTATGGACAACAAACCGCCTGTATATTAGTGAATCGGATTGCGTCTGCGCTTTCCATTGGAGGTTCCTGTTATATCATCTATTGTTTGTTGGGACCACGCAGAGAAAAGGAGTTAAAGAAGCGTCTATTCAGCCGATTGTTGTTGGGATTGTCTGCCTCGGATGCTCTGAGTTCCTTTGCCCTCGCCATGGGTCCTTGGCCCAAGCCATCCGATAATCCCTTTCAAGACAATTTTCACGATGGACCTTTGTCACGACAAAGCCTTGGAAATCAAGCGACCTGCAATCTGCAGGCGCTTGTCATTCAGACGTTTTATTTTTCCTCTCTCTTTTACACAGCCAGTCTGTGCCTCAACTTTTTGCTTCAAGTGAACTATCGATGGACCGAAAGTCAACTCAGGTCCTCTGTGGAACCCTGGTTCCATGGCATTTCGGTTTTCATTCCTTTTTCCATGGCAATGTTGGCCTTCTTTTTTGATTTGTACAATCCTTCCTCTATCTGCTGTGGTCTCACCACGAGCCCCTTGGTACGTTTGACACTACGATTACCCGTTGTTGTGCTTGCCATCCATAGTCTCACACAACCTGTGGTTAGAAATGTGATACACACGAGGATTTGGAATGTATACGTGGATCCAATCTCTTTCTGTGGACCTTGGGTATTCAATTCCTTCCTTTTGTTGTTTGCTTTTTCACGATAGTGACTTGCATGGTTCTGATTTTCCGAGCCATTCGGCGCCAAGAACGAGCCATTGCACGATATTCGATCCGAGAGGCCTCGAAACATTGGACCAATGCAGCATCAACAACCACTTTACCGTCACCACATGAAAAACCATCGTCAAGTACACGCATCACGTCTTCAGGAGAAATGGTTCCATCCAATAGTACCCCAACCCTGCCGCTACCATCCGTGTCGAGAAACTTATCAACGACGCAGTCTATGCAACAACAACAGCGATACAAAGATTCCATGTTGGCCTTTCGCAAGGCCACCCTTTATATTGGTGTCTGCTTGGCCGTCTGGATGCCTGTCTTTGTTATTGCCAGTTTGGAAAGTTTTGGTGCAGGCATTCCTTTTGTGGTCTGGATCATCCGAGCTATCATGACACCGATAGTCGGACTCTTGAATTCCTTGGTGTATTCAGGAATCTTGTGGTCGGCCATTAAAGGTGGTTTCCGCAACGTTGTCTTGGGTGGGGCGACACGAAGCAATAGTTCTGTGAGCAGCGAGCACCACCACAGGAGGACTCCCAGTAGTGGCATCCAACAGACCAGTTCCCGTGTACCCGGATCCCATGTGGACGACGGAGGCAGTCGGGACTTGGATGATGCCCTTTGTCCATCCTCGTCGTCCGTCATTGGATACAGATTGGAGGATGATGACACGGTAGGACCCATGGCTGCGGGATCTTCTTCTCTTTTGACAGTTCCTTTGGATCAGAGCTCCGCCTTTCGAACAACATCGGAAGATACCATGGAAGCGCTGCAGCAATACACTTCATCTGTACAAGAAGAAGAAGGAGAAGATGCAGACGAATAGTTAGAACCACTAGTTGGCATCGCTCCGTTTTGCTTCCCGCCGACAATTTCCTGACATCCTGCTGATTGATGATCCACGGGTCACAGGAACGAACCAATTCTACCGCTTGACCCGTCTCCACGCAACAGTGCTACTCTTTCAACAAGAATAACAACTAAACCATAGATTCCTAGAACTACACAACATCACATTGCTACTTTTTTACTGGACTGCTACTACCGGTACCTAGGTACTAGGTAGTAGCTACTACCGGTAGTGCGTCTTATGCATATCCCGTACGTACACCACCAGATGCGGTTGAGAGTTGCAGTAGTTCGAGTAGCGTGGCCCTGATTGGCTGTTTGGTGTCCATCCGATTATGGCTTGTTTGGTGCATCATCGGCTTGGACACCTGCCCCCGTAGATTCTACGAAGACTCGGTACATAAACAAGATAAGAGGAGGAAAGGTAGAACAAAACAACGAGATACACAACAACATCATCCATCCACTCGGTCGAATCCTACGCCACCACCAACCTTGCCTTGTGTACTCCTTGTCGTAGCTGCTGTGTACGGTACCACAACAAATACTACGATTGATTGCTCCTGTTTCACGCTTCACTGCTCCTCTCAGTTGAAAACAAGGGAATAGATTGATTGACAATTGTTTTGTAGTTTGTAGTTTCATCCCTTGCACTGGAACACAAACGAATCACCAAGAAGATGAAACGCATTTCCCATCCTTCCCTGTTGCCCACCACCCATCGTGGTATCTGGCGTAACAGTCAAATCAAGGAGTGGTTGTTTTCTTCTTCTCCTCGAGTCCATTCTCGTTGCTTTCCAGTTGTGAACCAAGGCAGGAATTCAAGTGCACATGTTGTACAAACCATCCGATGGGCGTCCACTGGAACTCGATTGGATAGTGGAACCGTCAACAAAGACTTTGCATTGCCTTCATCTTCTGTCGCTACTACCACAAACACATCCACCACAGCTGCAATTGCTTCTACTGCATCATCGTCTTCTTGTCCAGAATTGGAACTCGCTGCTACCACCAGTCAACGTCTATATGAAGAAGCCCCACATCGGAGACAGGTATCTTCGGCCCTACAACAGGAACATACCACAAGTACTGCTACTTCTACTGCTTCTCCTACTCCTACTGCTGGTCGAAACCCACACCCGATTCTCACAGCTGCTGATTCTCTTTTGGAAGTTACTCATCCAGAAGATCCCCTCGCTCATTGGATTGCTTCTGCTCCTCACGATCCCAAAGTGATTGCCATTCATCGAGCCTTTGTGTGTATGATTCATGAGTGCGTCGTGGCCTTGAATTGGGGTACCAGTGCTACCTCTGGTACGAGTACTGCCCCTGGTACAACCACAACCGCTCCTCATACGGTCGATCTCCTGGATCGCATGATTCGTTTGGGGATCCGATCTAGAGAATTGGGCATGTCCTTTTATGTACCTCTCTATGAATCCATGGTCCAAGTGATTGCACGCCATGCCTTGCCACGCAATGATTTGGAACAAGTCTTGTTGGAAATACAACGGAAACACCAACACAAAGTGGAAAGTGACGATGAATCGTCAGAGGAAACAAATGTTGCTGTGAGTGGTGTGAATGCAACGTCATCAGCGTCTTCTCCCAACCCAGAGATTGATGTTCCGATTGGTTGGATTTTGCGCATTGGACAATGGGTACAAGAAGACGCTGCAGCGACTGCCTCGGCCTTGTCCAAGGCCAGATTGTCTACTTCCACCACCACCAACAACAGTAGCAGCAACTACAACCAAAGTCACGGAGGTGCATTGCAGGAACTGCCCGAACGAACCGTCTCGGAGATTCTCTTGGACTTTTTTGGTTCTGCCATGATAGAGTTGGCGGAACAACGATCGTTGGTGGCCTTGGAACATTTGTTGCAGGCCATTTTAGGTCAGTCTCCCAATACGACACATGTCGGCTCTATGGATGTTCAAGTCTTGGGAGATCGGACAACCAAGCGATTGGTCCGAACCTTGTTCAAACACATGGGCGATCGATGGGAATCCATTCTGGATTCTGCCATTTTTCAACTTTTGGAACCCTCTGTTTGGAGTGTTTTGGGATACCCAAGTACCGGTCCACCAGATAAGAGAATAACCTTCCAACAAGCCTTGTTCATTTTGGTCGTTTCACCCAATGTGCTGGAACAAGTGACGGGTGGAGGCATGGGTGACAAGGGAGGCAGTATGCAGTATTCCTCCAATTACAGTGACGCCGAAATGGAAGAGTTGGTAGAATCCATCTTGGCCTCCTCTCCCGAAGTCCTTGGATCCATGTTTCCCAACCATAGTAAGAACAAGGGAGAAGGAGATACGGATCTGGATCGTGCCAGTGGACCCTTATCCAACGCAGACGTCTCATTTCATTACGACTTTGAAAACGACGTTGCCCTTGTGACCGCAGTCTTTGGGGAAGATGATGATGAGGACAATCCTCTCTTGCGTTTGGATGAAGATCTAATACAATGTCTCCAAGACGAAGGCGACTGGAATGTTCGCGGTGAAGATGGATCTCCCCAACTACCCGATATTGTGGAACAACTGGAACATCACTTGCAACTGAGCCGACAAGGATACGATTCATCGTCGGCCTTGACCCCGGTGACACTCCGGTACAGTGATGCCTTTGAAGAGTCGATTTTACGGCAGTTGGAAGATGGTATTCATGACGACGATGATGATTACGACTAGAGAAGAAACAAGCATGGGACGCAGGAACGATAGGGATGCATAGGAATGGATGAGTGGCTACATCTTTTTTGCTAACGTTAGGTTTGACAAACTTTCTGGTAGAATTGAATTTCCGATTGTGTATATCTGGTGTCGTAGTAGGTTATGTGAAAAAATGTACTAGTACTAGTATGATTCTTCCATACGAGTACGAGCAATCCTCATCTTCCTCCCCTGCATCATCAACGAAATCTTCATCCTCGTCATCATCTTGAACATCCAATTGTTGGACTTGTTCGACAACTTCTTCAATGACTTCCTCTTCTTCGTCATCCGCCGGCGCCGCGACAGCCCCTCCACCAAACAAGGAACGTGCCATGTCGAAGTTTGTATTTTTCTTGATTTGATTCCTTCCCGTTTCTTTCCACTTTTGCTCACGCGAGTGTTGTTGCTTTCGGACAGCCATTTCTCCATCTTCTTCTTGTGTAACATCCTTCAAGTCAGCCTTGGTCTTGCGTTGAGCTTCCTTGTAACTCTTGACACCATCCTTCTTTTCCTTGCGTTCCAAAAAGGCTCCGTCTTGGTCGATGCGGCCTTTGTAGTTCCACTCTTCGGCCTTGGTTTGTCGGAGTTTGGCTTCGGTGGCTTTCTGTAGTAAGAGCAAGGGTAAGGGTAAGGGTAAGGGTAAGGGTAAGGGTGAGTTACAGTGGCAATGCCATGGATGCTTTTCGTGATGGACAGTACGACTACCGGTAGTACTGGCCGTTGCAGAATTTGCAGGTCAGTGTTGTACCGGTGCCACCGTACATCGGCAGACACCACCACCACCACCAACAACAACAACAACAACAACAACAACAACAACGTGGCAACAACATCTCTCAACGATACAGACAGAGCAAAAGAACGTACTTTATTTTTGGTTTGACCCAATCCAAACATGAGTTCTGCCATGATGAAAAAGTTGTAGTAGTAGTTGGTATTAGAAAAGGAGTATCACCAAAGATGTGATTTTTATGATGTGGTCGGTGTCGTCGATGGAAGAAACATGGCAGGTGAATACTTCCCAGACATTTTCGGGGTCATCCTCCCCAACCATGGGGTCGACCGAGTCGAGTAGTTGAAGTGTGCCGTTCTTAGAGTCACATTGGTCAATAGTACAATGACGTCTGCCACCAGGGCACCGGTCTTTTTTGAGAAACTTTGGCCACAACAACTGGTGGTTGGGATCATCATCAACGACTCTTTGTTGGAACACTCCAAGCAGTCACCAGAATCAACAAATACAACAACTACAACAACAACTAGAACAACAACAAGCATGATATCATCTCGTCATTGTTGCTGGTTGTTCCTATGGCTTTTGTCGTTTGGATCTTTCAACCACACAAGGATCCTCCAAGTGACAGCAGCTGCCGACAAGTCGTTGGATCAGTACTTGTATCTCAAGGCCGACCCAGAATCTGTCTTTCCAGTCGTGGAATACAAGGCCAACACTCCGGAAGAAGAAGACACAATTCCTGACTTTCTCGATGATCCCAACTATCCCTATCCTCGCATCGTCGAATTTTATGCTCATTGGTGTCCTCATTGTCAAAAGTTCAAACCCAAGTACATTGAATTTGCTCGCAATATGCGACAAGTCACGGATCCGTTGGGGATTCATCCTGTCGAGGTCCATGCAGTGTCTTGTGTTCCCAATCGAAAGATTTGTCAACAATTCAAAATACGCGGGTATCCGTCCGTTCGACTGTTCCAGGCCAATTCCAATCAACCCATAGAGATTGCCTTTTTCAAGTTGCATCCCAAGGATGTTTTGCCACAATTGGGAATTTCCACCGAACAACAGCAGCAACAACAACAACAACAACAAAAGGATGCTGCTGCCGAAGATGCTGTAGCCAATGTCGCAGTTGCAACCAACGATGCCGCAATGGCTGTTGCGGCAGCACCCATCGCATCCATGCAATTGGCCAATGGGACCCATCATTTTCAAGCACGCTCACAACTCCAGGTGTTTCAAGATGCACACTTGTCGTTGGATTTTGTATTGCGGCATGGAATATATGTTACATCACCTACAGCCTTGCCAGACACTCCTAGGGATGCCCTCCAAGCGTTTTTGGATTTGTTGCTCAAGGCACTTCCCACATCGTCTTCCATGTATCCCTTGGTTCAGGCTTTGCTGGAGGCGTCAGAGGAAATTGTTCAGTCGGATGCGCAATTGCAAGGCGTCTTGGCCAAATTTCCTCCTCCCACGAAACAATGGAGTCCAGCTTGTCTCGAACATGATGCGGGATATACCTGTGGACTTTGGACACTTTTTCATATCCTGTCGGTTGGAATGGTCGAATGGAATGTGTTGGCACAAGTAACGGCAGACGATGAAGAAGCACAGCAAGTTCCTCTTTTGCAAATTGCCGATGGGATTCGAAACTTTGTGGAACATTTCTTTCAATGCGAAGAATGTCGGGTACATTTTCTAGCAGAATACGAACGGTGTACCTACGATCGATGCAATCGACTGTTGCCCCTTCCCCAACATCTTCAAACAGGAACCCGCAAGGATTGGCAAGAATTGCCTCTTTGGTTGTATGAAACACACAATGGAATCAATACGCGGTTACGTCAAGAGCGTTTAGACAACAAGGAACCGGAAGACACAACAACGCCATGGCAAGTCCAATGGCCACCCGTATCCCAGTGCCCAAGCTGTTGGCTCTCGGAAGGACGATGGGATGAAGATCAAATATACCGATTTCTACGCCTCCAATATTGGCCTCAAGATTATCAAACCACCGAAATCCAAAAACACTTTCAGGAACTAGCGAAGCGAAAAGTTCATCCGGATATTCTCCAAGCTTTGGGGTCGGGGCACACACAGGCTGCTAGCAACACACTTCTCACGCCTCCCCTGTTCGCCAGTGCAGGAATCACGGTAGTGATCGTATTTCTCTGGTACCGCAAGAGGCGACGTTATTTGATGCGGGGATTGCACAAAAAGAGAGATTCGCTAGAATCTTGTTGACTGCTGGTTTGGGCCAGGACACTACTGTCTCGGCCCTGAATGGTTTGTCACAATCGGGATTTCAACCGAAACAACAACAACCAAAGTACAAGACCAAGGGAGGTGCTGTTGCTGGAGAAATAAGTTTCATCACCCTGAATTCCGATTGCCTGGGGAAATGGCTACTGCAATTAAAGGCTTGTTTAGGGCTACTGGCTAGCGTTCTATTTCTTACTCCTAGTCGTCCGTGTGCTCGATCTTGTCGCAGCGGGCGCTCTTGGTGGCTTGCCGGCACCACGTGTACGAGTTCGTGGCCTTTCTTCAGCATCTGTCGCGGCTGATCTTGTTGACCTCGTGGAACGCTTTGACGTTGCGGTTTCCACCGAAACCTCATCATCATCATGGCTTCTCTTTCTCATAGCGATTTCATCGTCCGACGCCGCTGACGATTGATCCGCTGCTTTTCGACGTTTAGAAAGTGTCCCCGTCCTTGGAGTGGAAGGGGCATCGGTCTCCTCCTCGGCAGGAGCCCCTCTCTTCGAATTTTTTCTTTTGTTTTGTGTACCTGACGATGTAGATCTATCATCTGTATCCTCAACTTCATTGTCACTCCTCCTTTTGGATTTTCTGACAGGTGTCCCTTTCTTCGCCTTGGATTCGGCTTCGGCATCGATCGGGGCCTCAACAGCTGCATTGTCATCATCAGCCTTGGAAGCTCGAGTGGTACGAGACTTCCTTGTAGTCCTTCTGGTTTTTGGCGCCGCGTCATCGGTAGTATCCACAGAATGGTCAATGGATGCATCAACAGATTCTATGTCGTCTTCGTATCTCTGCGGCTTTTTTGTTGCTCTTCTCGTTCGGGGGGTTGCTTCAACAGTGGCCTCCACGGATGTCTTGGATGCATCAACTGACTCATCGTCGTCTTCTGCCTTGGAACCTCGAGTGGAACGAGATTTCCTGGTAGTCCTTCTAGTCTTAGGAGTTGCTTCTTCTGTGACCTCCACGGATGTCTTGGATGCATCAACTGACTCATCGTCGTCTTCTGCCTTGGAACCTCGAGTGGAACGAGATTTCCTGGTAGTCCTTCTAGTCTTAGGAGTTGCTTCTTCTGTGACCTCCACGGATGTCTTGGATGCATCAACTGACTCATCGTCGTCTTCTGCCTTGGAACCTCGAGTGGAACGAGATTTCCTGGTAGTCCTTCTAGTCATGGGAGTTGCTTCGACAGTGGCCTCCACGGATGTCTTGGATGCATCAACTGACTCATCGTCGTCTTCTGCCTTGGAACCTCGAGTGGAACGAGATTTCCTGGTAGACCTTCTGGTCATGGGAGTTGCTTCGACAGTAGCCTCCACGGATGTCTTGGATGCATCAACTGACTCGTCGTCGTCTTCTGCCTTGGAACCTCGAGTGGTACGAGATTTCCTGGTAGTCCTTCTAGTCATGGGAGTTGCTTCTTCCGTGTCATCCACGGATGTCTTGGATGCATCAACCGACTCATCGTCGTCTTCTGCCTTGGAACCTCGAGTGGAACGAGATTTCCTGGTTGTCGCCTTTATGCTCTTCGTCGATTTTCGTCCAATGCGAGGAGTGCGCCCTTCCTCCTCAGTTTCAGCATCGTCCTTCTCAGACGGCTTCGCGAGGCCCTCTGTTGGACTACCAGGATCTTCAGAGATGGTTTGATCCACACCCTTGTCAGACACCACGGCCGTGTCTGTTTTGTTTTCCTCTTTGGTAGTCCTACTGCCTCTTCTAAGAGGAGTTTCATCGTCTGTTGCAGCGCCCTCATCAGGTAGAGCCTTTGTAACCAGAGGGCTTGTGGCTGTAGCCTGGGCTACCTCTAGCTCTGTCCATTTTTCGGTTTTAGAAGCTGGCTCCGTCTCAGGAACAGTTTCGAGGGTAGCAGTACTCGCCATGTCGTTCCCTTGGTTACGACGACTACGCCTTGACCGTCTAGGGGTTTCCAGAACCTCAGTTTCATCAATCGTTTCCAACACGGAAGGGTTGTCATCCTTGGGTCCCGTCGAGTGGTTCTTTTCATCAACTTCCTCATCCTGTTCAATACGTGGCACTTCATTTGACTTCTCGTTTTCATTAGTAGACTCCATGTCTTGGAGTGCAGGTTTGAGTTCCATTTCAGTGTCCTTGACAATAGGTATCACAGTATCGGGAACCGGAGGTGGTACTTCGGCTTCCATTGGAACCTCCTTTTCAGCTCCATCCGTGACCATTTGCTGGGTTTCTACAGTCTTTGTATCAGCTTCGGCCTCCATATCTTCTGCAACGAAATCTGTTTCCATTGAATAGTCTGTGCGTTGGGGACTCTCTTCCATTGCGTACACAGGTTCAGAGCTGTCCATGGGGACTACTTGGTCAGTATGGTCTTCGTCCATTGTATCATCAGCTGGTACAGACTGTATTCCCTCTACACTCATCTCTGATGCAATTGGAACGGTCGGAGGACTGGGGGGGAGGGGGTCATCAGGAGACGGGGCGTTGGGGTCAAGATCTGTCATGGTGGCGTCTTCATGATCGTCTGCTACTGGAGTTTCACTCATTGGAACTTCAGTCACATGAGATGGCTCAACCTTATCTGGTACCTCGGCACTGACATCCGTGGCTGTTGGAGGTACGTCTTTTTCAGGGGCAAGCGATGTCGAGCGTGTGGCAGGCGTTGCAGGGGCCTCATTTTCTGGAGACTGTGGTTGCACAACCATTGTACCTGCTGTCTCCATGACATCGGTGTCTTCCGCCACTATGGGAGCCTCCGATGCCACCGGAGTTTCCTCTACTGGACTAGCTGATGCTGGCAAGTCTGTTTCATCGCTAGGTTTTGAATCATTGGGCATCTCATTCGATGGTTCTTGCTCGGTGTCAGCATCCTCAGCGACAGGTTGTGCTACTTCGGCTTCTTCTTCAACTGGGTGCTCCTTTTCTTCAGGTAATGCTTCATCAGGCACCTCTTCTTGTATTGGCTGTTCGGTAACTGCTTCCTCGGCCACTTCGTCTTCTGGTAGCTCCTCTACTGCAGCAGCCTTCGATTCCACTTGGTCTTCTGGTGGCTGTGCCGCGTCTGGTTCTTCCTCGTCCGCGGCAACAACTGGTTCTGCGTCGTCACCTTGCTCAACTGTATTTTCCATCAGGGAAGGGTCTGGAGGTTGTGAGACAGCTCCTTGGTCAGCGGACTCTGGCTCCGTTGGACTGAATACTTCGGAAATACCTGAAATTGCAACATTGGTGGCGCCATTGTCTTCCGTGGCTTCATACAAAATGGAGGTCTGAGATCTTGCCTCGTCTACATCAGCAAATTCACCAGATAGCACCGAACCGCCAGTGTTGTCACCCACAACAGCAGCGTCTTCAGCTCCGAGCGCGACTGCAGCCTCGTTGGGTTCCCGGGGGTCTTCGGAACCCCCTACTGCCTTTGTATCTTCGTCCCGTCCATTGTCAACCTGGGATGGCGGCTCTTCGACGAGAACATCCCCATGATCTTCTTGTGGTGCATCCTTTTCGGCCCCAATTTCGGCAATGGTGTTACGAAGGGTTTGACAAGTAGTTTTCTCTTCAACTGCTTGCTCGTCAGTGTTGCCTTGTTCAGTGTTTACCATGGGTTCAACTACTGCTTCCTCAGTCATGAGTACAGAATGGGATTCTTCTGCCATGTCTTCCGTTGGTCGCGAGGGTTGATCTTGGTCTTCTGTATCACCTTCGTCGTCTATTTCCTCTGTGTCAACGTCTGCATCGTTGGCATGTTCCAGGTAAACTTGTCTTTTTGCTGCTGGTACGACTGTGACTTCTACAGTATCAGCTTCACCCTTATCGTGGCCGACTTTGTGCTCTACACCTTCATACCTGCTTTGTGCAGACTGGGCAAAATCCAACAAGGCAGAGCCCTCCATTTCAGACGCACCTGAAAATGCAGGTATTTCTTTGCTCCCTTCTGGATCTTCTAGCTCAGATAGCTCCGTTCCTTGATCTTCCTCCGTTTGCTCATCGGCTTCCAGCATGTCATCCGACGAGGCATGATAGTTGGTAGGTGGCGGGGTGGGATAAGCAACATGAGATTCTTCCTGATCACTGTGCACTTCTGACTCTCGTACGGAAACTGCTTCGGAATGCGTATCTGTCACTCTGTCGTCCTCCACTGCGTTCTCCTCAAGTGCCGCCCGGGCCACCGATTCTTGATCAACATTTTCCTCTCTAGAGGCATCGTCGTCGTCGCTGGAATAGCGATCGACATCACCCCCGGACATGGGTTCAGTTTCATCCCTTGTGTCAGATCCATCGTCACTATCATCGAGCATTTCAATGACACTGGGAGAGGGCGCAATGCCGGCAGCACCATCTTGATAGTATTCTTCAGCGTCATCGTCGATATCCTCGACTGCTTCTGCATCGACACCTTCGGCTTCATCGTCATTGACTTCATAGACTTCATCAACATCTTCCACGACTTCAGCATCATCTTCATTGTCGAGATACCCGTACTCCTTAGGTTCCTCTTCGTCATCCATGTCATTGATCATTTCGGATGGAAGCGTTGGAGTGTCCACCATTTCTTCGGTGTTCTCTTCATCCTCCACGATTTCGTAGGCTTCCTCAGGACTATCCTCAGCGACTTCTTCCACGGAAGGCGGTTCTTCTGTGGTCGGCAAAGCAGCTGGTGTAGTGACGGGAATTTCTTCTGACTCATCTGGTGATGCAGAGGCACTACCATCATAGAAACGATTGAGATCGGGCACGGGAGTCTTGTCAATGCCTTGAAGCTTGATCAATGAAGGTGGAATAGGAACCTTTTGCATCAAAAAGCGGATAGCCCAATCGTATGAATCCTTGGAGGACGAGGTAAGCTGGACGGGCCACTGTGATTCCTTGAGAAAGTAGTCTGTTGTATCAGATCCCAACCCCTTCCACTTGAGCATGAGTCGCAATAGTGTTTGTTGACAAGCAATCAGGACATAGCTACGCTCCTCCAAGGTGGCGGTAGGGTGGTTCCAAACCAACGCAGCAATGCTCTCATAGTAATCCTGGGTGATATCCCGTCCCACAGGCCCCATTTTTGCGACAACCTCATCGTATAAAATATCACGACGTCGGTTGTAGATATACGAGTCCCGATGGTTGTCATCCAAAAGAAAGATGTTTGCACAAAACAAGTGTAACCAGATGAGCACCCACACATCTTGCTTGAATTCGTAGTCGACGTAGGCTTTGGACTCGATTTTCCTGGCACAGGGGACGGCTCGAATCCATTGAGATTTGCGCATCCATAAATCAATATGGACCCTCAGGGGGAAGTAGGGAGATGTGAACTCATCGGGAAGAGGCGAGCCCACTCCTGTTGCAGAATCCGAACGAGAGCGCTTGCTGCCACTAGCTGTAGTCTCAATGCCTGATGACCCTTCCTGCTTTGCTAGAGTCTCATCGATGTAGGTATCGGCCGATTCCCCGTTGAGGAAATCGGTGAGCTTATCAATAGTTTCTTGCTTGGAGGAATCTGTCATGCCTTCCTCGACGAGGATCGATTCTAGCAAGAGCTGTACCAACAAGGCCTTGATCGAATAAAATGGGAGGCCAAACAGTCTTTTGAACTCGGCCAGAATGCCAGCACTATCCAGAAAATCCAAGCATGAACAAGAATATCAGGTTAGAAACAGCACTCAACAACACAAACCATGGAACCATGCACAGACAGACACATCCAATCGCAACTCACCCTGTGTATTGCATCCAGGACTGCACCAAGACACAAGGATCCAGACCAGGCAGTCTGGTAAAAAAGGTAGCCGGATGATCCACAACGTACTGGACCCCTACCAGTGTCCATGCCGCTTGCAAATGTGAGACATAGGACTCTCGAAAGACGTAGTGATAGTTCATGACTTTTTGTTCCAAGAGCTCCCAAGTCATGGCATTCGTCATGGTGGGTTCCCCATCGGCAGGAATGGAAACATAGACGAGAAGGGCCGTGAGGAAGGTGACGGTAACCAAAATATCGGGAGAGAGAGCCCGCTTGGTCCGTTTGGAGGGGGGAGGCGATGGGAATGCCGCTCCAGCTTTGGACGAAGTGGCAAGAGTGAACCAGTTGTTCCAAAAGGCCAAGAGTTGTTGGCGTTCATCGCCTTGTGGCAGAGAAGGCAATAACAAATCGGCAAAAGGGAGAATCCATTGAAAGATATAGACTTGACTGTCATCCTTCACGGGTTGGGCTGCTCGAGCCACCAACTGATGAACTCCATGCAAGAGTTGGCGGGGAGTGTAGCCATCCGCCTCTGCTTGGTGCAACCAAAGGAGATGAGAAACTTCCCAGTATTCTCGATCTGTAAGTTGTTTGGCTTGATACAAGCGTGAATTAGCCTTGGCCAACTCTCGCACCGTTGCTTGATCGCGACACTTGTTGTGGACACTTTGTGGAATCCAAGTCAACCAATTGTCTGGTTGGTTTCGAACTGTCATTTCTATCCACTACTTCTCTACTACAGTGCAACTGCCTGTTAGCCGTAGCGCGTCAAGCTATCAATGGAAAGAGTGTTGGACACTTGATGCTACTGCACCTCCGATACCAGTACTCGTAGCTTACTGAAAAACAAATTGAATGGAATCGACTGTGCTAACGTAGTTTTGGTAACTGTGGCTTTTTGGTGGGTTTGATTGGATTGACTGACGGACGAGATCCCTCCAGCCAAATTTGGGAACGTCATCCAATAGGATTAGAATGTTTCTTATATGTATGCATATATGGATGTACATTGCATACTCTAGTACAACGTATCAAGCAAAGGTACGGTTTCACTATCACATTCACTATCACATCCACAACTAGGTACTTTATTCTCCGAGTACTCGTACCAGCCCAAACTATTGCTTTGGTTCCGTCGTCTCCTGGTTCAAACACCGCCCCTTCCATTTCAATAGTTCTTCCAATAGGAGAATTGGCAGAGACCATTGCAGCACCATAAACCAGTGCTTCAAATCTAATCCAACCAGTCCCATGCTCTTTCCGATACTTGCCACCCACCGTATGGGCGATTGACTCGAGTATAGCAACAGGCAGTGCAACAAGAAGGGTCCTCCCACTCCCAAAAGTAACCATGGGTTCCGGGAGGGTCCAATTTCTATCAAAGAAAAGTCCATGGATACTGCGGATAGGGCCTTCAACAGCTCAATACAAACCAAAGTTGTCAATGCCATGGATTGGGCCAGTCCATGCGACACCGTTCCTGATCGGTCCTTCCAGGCACCAACGTGTCCTCGCAGTGACGACCAAAGGACACGTCCAATGCCCTTGCTGGGAGTTGTGTATACCGACGCAAAGGCCCCCAAGGTTGCCATCCCCACATACAATCCAGTAATGGTATATCGTGTCCACAGCCATCGTGTCAAAATAGGTTCCGACGCCGGTCGGGGTTTCGCTTCCATGACGCGGGGAGAAGGTGGATTGAATCCCAAGGCCGTGGCAGGGGGTCCATCCGTGACCAAATTCACCCATAACAAGTGCATGGCGGTCAATGGTTCGGGAAAGCCCAACAGAGTACCCAACACAATGGCAAAGATTTCACCCAAATTGCAGGAGATCAAGAAACAGATGAAGCTTTGCATGTTGGCATAGATGGTGCGCCCTTCTTCGACGGCCCTCACAATGGTAGAAAACTTGTCATCGGCCAAAATCATGTCACTGGCTTCTTTGCTTACTTCCGTTCCGCTTCCCATGGCGATTCCAATCGAGGCTTGTTGCAATGCGGGTGCGTCGTTGACGCCGTCTCCCGTCATGGCTGGGACTTCCCCCAGAGCTTGCAGCAGCTGAATCAGTTTCTGTTTGTCGGCAGGTTCGGCACGGCAGACGATCAAGTTGCCCGTTTTTACATACTCTAGTTGCTTTTCATGAGGTAGCTGAAAGAATGCTCGCCCTTCTACGGCCTTGACCACATTATCCGAGGATTGGACAATGCCTACTTCCTTGGCAATCGCCACAGCTGTGTCTCGAGCATCTCCGGTAATCATCCAAACGCGGATTCCTGCTCGATGACACGCTTCGATACTTTCTGCCACATCGGGACGAGCAGGATCTTTGATGCCCGCCACGCCCACCAATGTGAGTCCGGATTCTACTTGACTAAAGTGACGAGGTTGGTTCAACATTGGATGTTCGTTGGCTTTGTTTCCGTCGAACCGCGACAGCGAATTTTCCAAATTAGAAGCCTCTTTCACAGCCAGTGCTAGGCATCGGAGAGGCCGACCGGATAAACTTGTAATCTTGGCTTGAACTGCCTGGCGCAGAGGACCCGTCAATGGAACCACTGATCCATCTCGGCGTTTGATATGCGTACATCGTTCCAGTAATAGATTGGGTGCACCCTTTACCAGCAATCGATTGCTTGGAACGTGCCGACCAAAAACACCTCCCGGTTGGCCGTAGTCTGCCAAGACGGACATGCTCTTGCGGTTGCGGTCAAATTCCAATGTGGCCATCCGGGGATATAAACTCCGCCATCGATCCACATAAGATGGGCTTTGGGACAAGAGAAGTTCAAGGGTCGAATTTTGTTGATTTCCCAAAAGTAGCTTTTCCGCCAAAACGCATAGAGCAGCCTCGGTGGGCTCCCCCACTCTCTCATACTTAGGTCTACCACTGAGAGTAGTAGTAGTAGTTGTTGTTGTTGATGGTTTCTTTTTGGAATCTGTTTCTTTGTTTTGTTCCAGAACTCGCAAAATGGAAGCATCGTTGCAAAGAGCAGACACAGCGACCACATCGGCAATTGCACCGGTGCTGTTTTGAATGGCTTCCTCATTTGGAATTCCCTCCACATGCCCAATAGGAGCGTACGAGGTCCCTTCGACGGCATGTTCCACCACCTTGTTCCCTTCCAACAGAACCAAACTAACCACAGTCATTTCATTGGTCGTCAATGTTCCAGTTTTGTCAGTACAAATGACAGATGTACATCCCAATGTTTCAACACTGGGCAATTTTCGAACAATCACATTTTGTTCCGCCAATCGACGAGTCCCCAAACTCAAACACAATGTAATGACAGCTGGAAGACCTTCAGGAATAGCAGCCACACCGAGGGCCACCGCCATTTTGGCTTGATGAATGGCATCCTCCCAGACGAGTGAGTTAGGGATGTAGTCTCGAAGGGCCATAGAAACAAGTTTAGGCAAATGGATGAGCCAAATAGAAGCACAGATAGCTCCAATGACTTTGGTCAAGGTAGCGCCAAAGGCATCCAATTGCATAGCCAATGGAGTTTTGGGAGTAGAGGACGTTTGTCCTGTTTCCGAGTTCAAGAGACTCTTTTGAATCTTTCCAAATTGCGTATCCATACCTGTCTGAACCACCATGGCCAAGGCCTTGCCGGACGTAATCATGGTTCCCGAAAACAACATTCCATATTGTTGCTGTAGAGGTACGCCGGGTTCGGACCGACCATCGTCCCCTGGTACTTTGGACACCGTGACAGATTCCCCCGTCAGGGTGGTTTCGTCCACTTGGAGAGTGCTCGACTGCAATTCTACAATTCTCGCATCAGCAGGCACCTTATCTCCTACACAGAGTTGAATAATATCTCCTGGGACCAATTCCGAAGCAGGCGTGTTGGCTCGCCATGTTCCATCTCGGAGGGGTGTACAAAGCGTCGGTTGTAGGTCCTGAAGTGCTTTGAGACTGTTGGAAGCAGATTGTGATTGCCAGACACCCACCGCTGCATTGATAACCAAAATAGCAGCAATGACGAAAGGTTCCATCAATCGTTGATACCAACTGGAAGCCCCCAATTCGGCGCTCTCAGGAGCCGTTTCCCAGAGAGCAAACACAGCCGAAAGCACAGCCACTACCAACAATATTTGCACTAATCGGTCCTCAAATTGCTCTGCAATAAGGCCAAGCCAAGTAGATTGAATCGGAGATTGAAGAGTATTGGTTCCGTATTGTTTCGATCTCTCTTGCACATGTTGATCCGACAAACCCGTTTCCACGTTCGATTCCAGGATATGCACCAGTTCCGCGAGAAAGAGACTCGAAGGATCCGCACTGGTTGCGTTATAAATCAGATCCCCTTTAGCAGAGCGCGTCTGCGCCTGCAAAAGCGACGGGGGAGAAGACACATGTCTACCGGACCGACTTGTCCAAGGCACACGAGGAATTGAAGAAACCAGGGAGTTTCTGGACAAAGAATTGGCGGTAGAAAACGAGATTGCATGAGAGAGAGCAGCCGCAAACACCACGCTACCACCTCCAACACTACTTCTATACGTCGGTCTTGTTGATAGAAACCTCATTTGTTCCCCAGGCGTTCAACAGTTCCGTAAATAGTTCCTAAGGATTGTAACACACAACAAGACTCTCTCCTTGTACTACGGCAACTATGACACAAGAATGCACTCGTAGCCTGCTGGAAAAATACTGCGTCCAATCTGGTGGCTCCAACCCTCTTGGTGACGTGGAAGTTTGCTCAGACATGCATAATACTGGAAGACTATTCGTCCTGTTGCAACACGGTATGACCACAACTATAGACTCCATGATGATACTACTCTACGCTTTCCTGCCTATGGGCAGTTGATACAACATGGTCTCCAAAATGTCGTCAAGAAGTCGGATTTCCAATTTATCAAACAGTCATCCACATGGTGCTGGTGGTGCTCCGTCGAATCTTGGCTGGTCTTTGACTAGGTAGTCCAAGCGATGCATAGGCAACAACTTTAGAAGGCATTCACTCTTTGGAAGATCTATCTTCCGGTACGGAATAGTCAGGAGGAAATTCAATAACTACATTGACACCTGGGTCGTCTACTGGTTTGACTGTGCCATTAGATCAGAGCACCACATTCTTGAAGGAGGCAGTACATCAAGACGAAGAAGAGAGTCGACGAAATGGGCTGCGCCGCCGGAGTTCCATATTCCGAGATTGCGTGCTGGAAGCAGCGTTGCCATTCTATGGTCGCTACTAACGTAGTAACCTTAGTGCCTACAACATCTCATCATGATGACGCCGGTGTGTCCAGTCGGTGATGCCCAGCTAGCCAGTTGCAAAAGGGAATGGTTGTTGTACGAACACTTTACAGTTAGTCCATTCAGCAACGACGATGGACACTTCCATAATAGCCCTCCGACAAGCCTACTTGATGGACACCTTGGGAC
>WXVQ01000205.1:0-42453 GCA_013372465.1 Nitzschia sp. Nitz4
TGAGGGCTGACAACACGCTTAAGCGAAAGGTAGTCGGCTAATAGGTTCACTGTAGTCGTTGAGATATCAAAAGGAGATAACCAACGGAGAAAGAACAAAAAAGTTGAGTTGTCAAAGGGTCGGCCAACGACATCGAGTTCAACGAAGTATGCGTACAGCAAGAAGAGAAAGTACCACGAAGATGAGTACTAAAGACGGTGATACCGTGACACCATGAATCATGTTCACAGGTGAGCACAAAGATTGGCCTATCTTTCGAGACAAGTTCGAGAGCCTACTGGCCATGAAGGACATTGTGGACATCATGGATGCTACTACTGATCCGGAGATGGTCCCTAAAGATTCGACTGCGGAGTTACTGGCCGCAAGCTCAAAGGACAAGAACTTGAGAAAGGAACACATCAAGGCCGTTGGTTTCCTAATGGGAGCCATTGATACCACAACGGCTGTCGGAAAACAAATCTTGCGCATTGTGTCCAACACCAAGGATGTGAAAGGTGGATACAGGCATGGCGTGGGATTATACCGATAGGTGTACTAGCAGGAATACTACATCCTGATATACCTTAAATCAGCGGTCATCCGCGGGGTGGGCAAGTGCCGAACTGGTTTCCTCGGTGCAATACCGGGGCATTCCGAGACAAGGTCTTGGGATCGACTCTTCTATCCACACGGGTATTTTACACGGAATCTAATATTCCCTCATAATTCAGGGTGCGGTGCCCCTCCAACACTTTCTGTGGTGTTGAAAGATTACAAGTGTGTTCCCGACTTGTTTACAGGACTTCTCAGTCTGACAAAGTGCTTTCCCAAGGGTGGTCGCTATCTAATAAGGGAACGGTGATGCAATTGGCAAAGAAAAGCGTGGTTATTTCTTTTGACCAAAGCCAGAAGATGGCAGATGGCATGTTGTGTGGTGTTGAGGCTATTCCTTTGGAGGGCAGCAATGAGAAGGCGACGGCTGCTGCAACCCAATCAAATGCCTCCTCTATTGACATTAATGCCGCTCATTGTCGGCTTAATCACTCAAATGAGGCATGTGTTCGACAGACCTCAAAGCATTTGGGTCTGAAGCCAATCCATCAGTGGAAGCCTTGCGGCGATTGCAAGATAAGTAATGCCACCCAGAAGGGTGTTCCTAAATCAACCACCACTCAAAGCAGCATCAAGGGTGAAAGAGTTTTCTTGGATATAACTTCAGTCAAACATCCCAGTCTGGGGGGTAAGAAGTCTTGGTTGCTAATTGTTGACAACGCTACTCGTTTTCATTGGAGCACGTTTCTGACACAGAAGTCAGACACCGCTAACCATGTGGTTAAGTCGTGGTTGCAGCGCATGGACTTGAATTCCACCCCGGTGCGCTTTATTCGATGCGACAATGCTGGAGAAAACCGGACTATCTTTACCAAGGCTATGGAACTGAAATTGGTGGTTCAACCTGAATATATGAGCCCCAATACCCCTCCACAGAACGGGAGGGTGGAACGCAAGTTTGGTGTTCTATGGAATCGGGTTCGAGCTCTCTTGACAGCGGCACAACTTGAACAGCCCCTGCGGAACAACCTTTGGGCAGAGGCGGCACGACATGTGACGGATGTGGAAAATATTCTTGTCCACAAAATGGAGGCCCAGTTGGCGCATGCGCAGTTTTTCAACGGCACCTCTCCGGGCTGGGCGACGCACTTACGCCAGTTTGGAGAAATTGGCATTGTCACAACGAAGAAAGCTGTTCAATCCAAGTTGGCTGATCGCGGTACCAAAATGATTTACCTTGGTAGAGCAGCGAACCATGCGGATGACACTCACCGCATGTTGAGTCCTTCAACCAAAAAGGTGGAAACGTTTTCGAATACCCTGAAGAAAACGCCTTGGATGGCGACGATGATACGGAGGAACCGGATGCTACTATTCCTCCTCCTCCAGCCAGAGCAGAGGTAGCTAGACCCCCTGTGGGAATACTACGGACTACTATCAACCGCGCCAGCCCCTTACCTGGTAAGGGGGTTGTGAATGTACCTGCATATGTAGCTACTCTATACCGTATTGGATTATATACTAAATATATGTGGGTTCCAAATGGTCTTCCATAGCTCAGTGGTTAGAGCTACACTGATCAGATGTGTGGTCCTGGGTTCGAATCCCAGTGGTAGCACCTATTTTGGATTACCCTTTATCAACTACTGGCCCACATACACGATCTCGCCCTTTGCCAGAACTGGCAGAAATACAGGAAGAACCCATTACTCCCAAATTGGCAAGGGAAATGCAAAAGTTGACATGGAGCAACAACCCTACAGCAGACACCATTGTAGCCCGTGTCCAACTGGCTGCAGGAGATGGGAAAGCCTCCCCAGGCGAAGCCGAAGTAACGGGAGCCACTATCTTACAAAATTTGATGTTGGCTACCAAGTTTGGTGACAACGAAGTGTGGGATAGGGAATTCATGCTCGGGATCGTGGAGCAAGTCGAAGTGGATGAAAATGGAAATGATCCAAGCAAATACAGAGAGCAGTATGAAGTTCCAGGTTCATTCCGCGAAGCATGGGATCATGAAGATCCATTCCAACGTGAACGCTGGAGAGCAGCAATCAAGAAGGAGTTCAGTCGGATGAACAAACGGGGGGTATGGCGGAAGGTCAATCGCTCTATGATGCTGCAAGGGAAACGCTGCGTCAAGCACAAATGGGTACTGGAAATCAAACAGAACGGCACTTTCCGTGCCAGGCTAGTGGCATGTCGCTACAGCCAAGTCCCTGGTGAGGATAATTCTCTCCAGTGGTCCACGATGTGTCATTCTGGATCATGCTCGTGTTGATGCTTCTACTACGCAAGAAGGCAGTCCTCTTTCTAGATGAAGAAATCTACATGGAATGTCCAGAGGGGCTTGTCCACCAGGAGGATGAGGTGTTGCTCCTCTTACAAACCATCTATGGATTGGTTCAAAGTGCAAGGATGTTCTTCTTGTAATTGCGAGCAGTGCTGGTTGAGAATCGTCAGTTCCATAAGAGTACTGTGGATCCATGTCTATTCTGGAGAGAGGATGAGGACAGTTTAGTCATCCTGATCATCTACGTTGATGACGGCTTGGCAATAGGAGATATGAAAGCTATCAAGAAAACCCTACAGCAGTTGAAGGACCTGGGAGGAGGGTTCACCTGTACGGTTGACTACGAAATCAAGGACTATTTGAGCTGTGATATCTGCTTCAGCAAGGACAGAGAGAGAGCTTGGATAGGGCAGCCCCATATGATTCGGAAGATTGAGAAGGCCTTTGGAGAAATGGCAAAGGAGTTGAGGAGTACCGCATCACCTGGAACACCAGGCTTGCATTTGGTGCGACCAAAGGAACCGAATGAATGTATCTCACCCAAATTGCAAAAGGAGTATCGATCGGGCACGGGAATGTTGTTGTACTTGCTTAAGCACTCCCGACCTGATCTTGCCAACCCAGTCAGAGAGTTAACCAAAGGTAAGAAGGAAGCTACGATGGCATCCTATAAGGAGATGTTACGTATCATCAGGCATGTTCTTGATACGAAGGAAAAGGGTCTGCGAGTGTTTCCAATGCGATTGAAAAGTGGAGAGGAGGAGAAACTCCAGTGGGAACTAACAATGTACTCCGACAGTGATTGGGCCGGTGATAAAGATGACTGCAAATCGGTTGGAGGGTATGTGATGTTCTTGAACGGAGCACCGATCATGTGGAGATCCAAGAGTCAAACAACAGTGGCTATGTCTAGTTCTGAGGCTGAGTTTTATGCTTGCGGTGAGGCGGTGAAGGAGATCCTATTTGTTACTCAATTGCTCTTGTCCTCATTGGGAGTAGCAGTGTAGCTACCAGTGATTGTCCGGGCCGATAACCTTGGAGCAATCTACATGGTGGAGAATCCATCAACGGGGCAGAGAGCCCATCACATGGATATCACGAGGAAGGTTTGGTGAAGATCATGTTTGTGCATTCTGAAGAGAACAAAAGTGATCCCATGACAAAGAATGCTGTGTCCAGTATATATATATATATTATATATGATAGGAAAGTGGGAGGGTGTTGAGATACTTCCCATACCATCGTACCTTGTGTGGGTATATGGGTACCTATCTAGTGGATCAAGGATCCATCCTCCAGAGATAGTCGTAGTGTAGTATAGGTCATAGATCTGAGTCTTTGAAAAATNGCTGGACTTTCTTTGGGTGGAAAGCTCTTCTTTGGAGGCCTCACCGCTGGCACGTTTGTCTTGGGATGTTGGCAAACCCAACGATACTTTGAAAGGGTGGACATGATCGAAGAGCAAAATGCCGAATTGGCCATGGAAGCCATGACTGAGCGACTGGATGAATCCCACCACTCCTGCCTATCGAAGAAAGTTGTTGGAAGGAAAACTGTTGCATCATAAGGAAGTGTTGGTGGGTCCTCGGGCTCCTCCTGCTGCCCACTGTCCCAGGAATGGAAGTAGTATGGGTCCTAGTCCAATGGGTTTCTTTGTGTTGGCTCCTCTTCAATTGGTGGATGGTACCATCGTTTGGATTAATCGAGGTTGGGTTCCAAGAGCCATGGTGCCTGGCAATGCTCAAGGTCCTCATCTCCGTCAGCAGGTGGCGCAAGAAGATATTAACAATTGGGATCGTCCCACGGGAACAGTTCGTGTGACCACTATTCAAACCAAGCAAGAAAGTAAGTACTCCATGGTTCTTTTCAAATTGTTGTTGTTGGTGCTCTTGCTATGGTTGAATGTCGTAGCGACTGTTGTCGTTCCCATGCGTCGGACGTTTTTTTTTCGAATTCGTTCTCTTGTGACCATTGTCATTCACATCTTACCCCATCTGTACTATCCTCGTACTAGAACCCAACATTACCATTGATCATGACTACAGCAAGCGACCTCTCCAACTCTTTTGGATGGACCCCGTCGCCTTGCAAGCCATTGCTGAAAGTGAAACAGAAACTGCCTTGTTGACTCAAGTTGCTCCCGGTAGTGATCAAAAGGATCCCTTTGATACGTCTTCCAAGGATAATGCTGAAGCCAATGCCCCTTTGACGTATCCACTCTTGCCTTCCATTGAAACGTTGGCAGATTTCAAAACAACCCCTGCCATTCATGTTGGTTATGCCATTACTTGGTATGGGTTGGCGGTCGCGGGTACCTACATGACCCGAAAATTGATTCGAGGAGGATAGATGATGATTAAAATGATACTTTAATACGGAGAGAGAGATTGCTTGGAAGGAAGGAGTTTACTGCTAGTTTGCGGCGGCCATGGACCTGTCAGTACAGTAGTACGTACTGTCTTGTCATGTTGTTTCATGGTATATGTATACATACATCAGCCAATGAGTTTAACGCGCGAGCTGCAGATTCTCCCATGATACTCGTACCTCCTGTACTTGTACTGCAATACCGGTTATGTCGTATTCGTAGCCACACGCCTGGATCTTGTTCTGGATTCCCCGTAGAGACGACGAGTGACATCTCCCCAACAACGCCAACAAGCAACAACAACAACAACAAGATGACCGTCACAGAAGGCCAAATCCTGACAGCAGAGAAAATCCCTGCTTACCTCTCGGAAAGACTCAATGCCTTGAAGGGTGTGGTCGATTCGGTCGAGGGAATCCGTGTGGAACCCATCCAAGGAGGCAATGTCAACTACGCCTTTTGTGTGATTTTGGACGATGATACCAAGATTTTCGTTAAGCAAGCTCCCGAGTTTGTTGCTATTTTTGGTCCCGATGGTTTGCCTTTGACTTCAATGCGTATGCAACGAGAAATGGATGTCTACTCGGAATGGAAGGATATCTTGACAGGAGATGCATCGGATATGTTGCCTGACATTTACTATTTTGACGGTGTGTATCTTTCTTTCGAAGTTTGTTATGTAGCATTGGTTTCATCATCTTAACCCGATCCATTTCCTTGATTCTCTGTGATCCTCCTCGGATAGGTGTCAACATGGTGGTGATTATGGAATTTTTTGATGGCTTTGACTTGTTGGATCACATGTTGGTCGATCCTGCAGGCGAGTACCATCCTGACATTGCCACTCGGTTGGGAGATTTCATGGGACAAGTGCATGCCCAAACCTACAATGGAGTTCTACCTAAAGAGCGTGTCGATTACTTGACCGAACACTTCCAAAACAGGGAAATGCGTGATATTCAATTGGAGTATGTCTTTACCAAGTGTTACAAGGAGGCGACCGATGAACAACGAGCTGGTTTGGAGTTGACTCCCGATTTCATGAATGAAATTGAAATGCTAAGGAAGCAATACGATGGAAAGGACGAGACTTGCCCACATGTGTTGACGCACGGAGATCTTCATCCTGGAAGTGTCATGGTCAACAAGGAAGGGCTTACCAAGGTTATTGATCCCGAGTTTACTGTGTACGGGCCGCCTGGTTTGGATGTTGGATCTCTCTTGTCGGGTTATTGTTTGGGTGCCATCCACCAAGCATGGGTAGGAAACCCAGAGGTTGTGGCTCGTATCGTGGATGGAGCCAAGGCTGTATGGGATGCATACACTCATGTTCTCAAGTCGGAGGGTATTGATGAGAAGGTTGTTCGGGAAATTGAAATCCAAACGGTAGGATTCACAGTGGCAGAAGTATGCCGAACGGCTATGGAGTTTGCTGGAGGACGCAAGTGGTTGCAATTTGAGGATCCCGAGGAGAAAGCTGCCTCCCGAAAGGCTGCTTTGGAGCTCGTCGGCACTTGCATGATTGCTCGACACACACAAGGAATCCAACTCTTGTTTGATGAAATGAAGGCTGTAGCCGTCAAGAAGTAAATATCAACACTTCCTTGTCAACCATTGATTGGAAAAAATGCTAGATGTCCGTTGTTGTATTTAGATGTTTGACAAGTGCAAAGTGCAACGACGTTTCTAGTCGCAGTAGTCCAGTTCGTTGTCTGGCGGCACAGCAGTCCAAAGAAAACGTTGGACGATGACAAAAGTGTCTACCTACCTACAAAACACTGGTTAGACAACGACACAGATGATTCTAGCAATGTACAAGCTTTCGAGCCTGTGGTTGCTGGCTTCCTGGTTCTTTCTTGCACGAGCTCAAACTCCAGAACAACCTGCCTATGACCTTCTGGAACGTATTCTTCCGAATCTTTTTGTCGAAGGGAAATCCAGTCAAGATTTCTTTTTGTTGGAGCTCATCACAGAAAACACATCTTCGCCATCACCATTCATAAGCCCAATGTGTACACTCCCGTGTTTCAAGATTGACATTCTCCCTCCCATCCAACCCAACAGCACCGCTGCGTTGGTGGGCGTCCGAGGGGGGCCTACATTGAGGGAACTCACAGCTGGCATTGGTTGGTACTTTCGAAACATAGACAATGCTACCTCGTTGGATATTTGGCCTCCTATGAATATTTCCCACTATTCGCATCCTACCACGACATCCCTCAATACCAATCGTGCTACAACATTTTCACCGACGATGCAACAACAGGAACGGATTCTTCCCTATTCCTACCTCACAAATGTGTGCACACATTCTTATTCTTTGGTTTGGTATTCCGCCCAAGATTGGGTTCGGTTCATTGATTGGATGGCTCTGAGTGGAATCAATCGGGTACTGGCCTTGACGGGTCAAGAATGGATTCAGTACCAGGTGTTTCGCAAGTTGGGTGTCTCGGACTATGACATTCGGCATTGGTTCAATGGCCCAGCATTCTTAACGTGGTCTAGAGGTCAAAATGAATATGGAAACAATATTGCAGGACCTTTGCCAATTTCGTGGATGAAACAACAGTGGAAGATGCAACGAGAGGTGATTCTTCCTCGTCTTCGGGAACTGGACATTGTGGGCATCCTTCCTGCGTTTCAAGGCAATGTACCAATCCAACTCAAGGAAATCTTTCAAGATTCTAACATTACGAAACAAGGGGATACAGGGTGGATGGATTCATTGGATCCTCTCTTTGGAGTGGTTGCCAAGGAATGGATGGAGACGATGATTCGAGATTTTGGAACTGACCATTGGTATCAGTTGGATGGCTATTTCAATGGAGGAACAGCCCCGTGGCGTTTGCAACAAGAACCCCTTCCTGTGCCTGGTGAAAAGCTCGCAAATCACGACGAGCAATGGTATCAGCGGGGTGTGGCGGCATACCGTGGCCTAAATGATACAGACCCAGAGGCAATCTGGTGCTTTCAGGGATTCGCTTTTGTGGGATGGGAAACGGCGCAGCAAGCCTCATACCTTCGAGGATTCATCGACAGTGTCCCGCACAAAGAAGATTTCGTTATCATGGATATGAGCTACGATCTTGACAATGCGGAATGGAAGAAATGGAACCATTCCGCTTTCTTTGGTGCCTCCTACATTTGGACAACATTACATAATTTTGGAGGGACAGACGGAATTAAAGGTGATATGCGAAAACTCCATCGCATGCGATTTGATGACTCTATGTCGTTGGCTGGAAATTCTGGAAAAGGAGCAATCGTAGGCTTGGGTGCAACACCTGAGGGCATCACCCAAAATCCAGCCTATTACGATTTGCTATATGATCTGGCGCTCCGACGAAAGCCTGAGGATTTGGTTCCACTTTTGATCGAAAGGGCACATAGGCGCTACGGCTTGTGTCCATTGATCTCATATCACAGTGGTATTGGCAATGCATGGCAGAATTTGATCGATAGCCTTTACAGTACAGATCGAAGTGTCCAGGACAAAACCGGAGTGGCACACTTGGTAACCAACGAAGGCGCTTCCTTGTTTGACATCGATCGATTCACGCCATCTTGGACAATGTGTAAGGTGTTTGATGCTTGGACAATGTTGATATCGGCCGCCGTGGATAGCAGACAAAGGGATCTCGGTTTTGACCGAACGCAAACCTTTCAGTACGACTTGGTGAACCTTGGTCGGGAAGTGTTGGCGCAGCTCTCTACTCCCATGTCGTTGAATTTTACATATGCGCTGGCTCGGCCTTTATTGAACACAACCGAACTCATAGCTACCCGAAATGTCTACGAAGCACTGTTGTTGGACTTGGATAAACTGGTGGCATCCGAGGAGACATTTTTGCTTGGTCGATGGTTGAAGTCAGCTCGTGAGCTAGGTACGCACTCGGACGATTGCGAGATTCCAGGAAATTTGTTCGGACCCGCAGTAAGTCACTCAAAGAGGCTGAAAGGGAAGAATACAACGTCATGTACTCTATTTTATGAATGGAATGCACGGGTGCAGGTGACAACCTGGAACCCAACGCCATGGAATGCGACAAAGGTGCCTGGAGGTCCCATTGATTATGCCGCCAAGCACTGGAGTGGATTGATCCGCGAATATTACGCCAAACGTATCACACTGATCACGAGACAAGCTCTGAAAGATGCCACTATGGGGCAACCCCTGAACCAAACTTTGGTGGATCGTATAGTGGCCATGCATGCCTACAATTGGACCGCCGCAGAAGTCTTCTTTGATAGTGCGATCACATCAACCTATCCCATCCATCCTACTGGAGATTACGTCGACCTATCCAGGCATTTGCATGACAAGTATGGCCGTTGGTTTTCCTCATGCTGGACAAGTTCTAGCACAAAGAAAGAAGTCTCTGTAAAGCAATGATGACTATTTTCTCCCTCGACATGATTGTGAATAGTGGTTTAGTGGTTTCGATCGATTCCTTGTTAGTCCCGAGTCGAACCCGAGCGTTCGGAGATCTTTCGCGTGATGAAGAATCGTTGATTGTGACGAATCACCAACACCCTCTCGTTGTAACACAAATGGAAGCATATCGAACGTTCTTTCGATTCTAGTCCATCGACGCGTCACATAAAAACAAGTTCACTCCATTCTCAAGACAACAACAACATCATTATCATGTCCAAGTACGATATCATTTTGTTTGGAGTTACAGGCTTCACCGGAAAGCTCGCTGCTGAGTATCTTATCCAGAAGAACTACGGCATCAAGTGGGCTGTCAGTGCTCGAAATGCAGCCAAGGCAGAAGAATTCCTCAAGACTTTGACTCTTCCTGAAGGTGTCTCTCTCCCAGATGTGTTGGTCGCTAACTTGATCTGTGACACACCTGAAGATACGGATACCCTCCGCAAGGTCGTCGAACAAACCAAGGTTGTTCTTACCTGCTCAGGACCTTTCGAAAAGTATGGTCAAACCTTGGTACAACTGTGCGCTGAACTTGGTGTCTCTTATGCGGATATTACTGGAGAAACTGACTTTCTCCGTTTGAACATTGACAAGCACGATGCCAAGGCTCAAGAAACGGGTGCTGTCATCCTTTCTCATTGTGGTCATGATTGTATCCCTTGCGATCTCATGGTTTGGGAATTGGATCAATTTGCCAAGACCAAGGGCTGTGAACTCCAAAAGGTTATGACGTACGAGGCTTTTGCAGAAGAGGCTGCTTTCAGTGGAGGCACCGTCACTACTGCTGCCTTCCAGCTTTCCAAGGACAGAGCCAAAGGAAAGACTAGTTTCGATCCCCTCCTTAAGGCGGTACGTAGTTTGTTGGGCGCTACCGTTGTTGTTCCATCTTTAGTTATAGTGTACCCTCTCACAGTTTGTTATTTTGCCGTTAGACTGATGGAAGTAAGTCCGAGTACAATACCAAGAACGTTTGCCCCAAGAGTGCCGTTTCTGTTCCCGCTATGCCTGGCAGAAAAGCTGGACCCTGGATCATGGCTCCTGTCAGTAAGTATTACCTCCTCAATTACATGGATATGTTTGCCAACTTCCTCACTCTCATTCTTTTCTTACTTCGCCAGTGACAAACTGTGTCCGCCGTTCCAAGTAAGTCTACAAAAGTCGTGAACATGGTTTGACCTCCACAATGAAGTTTGCCTCATTGATGTTTGACTTGCAATTTCTTCACTGTCAGTGCTCTGATTGGATATGCCAAGGAACTTCAGTATGGAGATTCCAAGGTCATGGTGGAATCGTGGTCAGCATGGGCAAAGAATAACGCCATGACACTTCTTATCGGAGCTGCCGTATCCGTGCCCAGCGTGTTTGGTGGGTTCCTTCCCAAGGCTGGGGAGGGTCCTTCCCGTGAAGACATGGAGAATGGTTTCCTCAAGCTCCATGCCACCGCCACGGCCGTTTCCAAATCGAACCCTTCAGAAACCAAAGAGTTGGAAGGTTTGTTCCAATTCAACAAGGATACTTCGTATCTGTATACCGCTGCTCTTCTTGTTGAAACGGGGACACTCTTGGTGGAAAAGAAGGGAGTTATCGCTGGTGGATGCAAAACTCCAGCCTCAGCGTTGGGAGGTGATTTGACCCAACGTATCCTCAAGGAGATGGATGTCAGTTTGACCATCAAGGAAGTCGAGTAAATCGGGAAGCTTCAACTACTAACTTGTGGAGCGCCTTGTCGTTGCAGGGTGCGTATCATATTATTTCAACACTGAATGGCCCTCACAACACTAATTCTACTAGCGGTACAGATAATCAGCATTCAAACATATCAATAGTTCTAATAGTACAAAGGCTTCATTGTCTGCGTACTGCCCCTACACGATGAGGTAGTGGACCGTCACAACATCATTGTCGTATTCCCTCTTAACCTTCGCCAGAGGATCCCTCATATAGCTTATTTCTGTTGGTGATAAAATCAGTGCGGTTGTGCATGATGAGATCCCATCATTTGGATTCAAAAAGATTCACGGACAAACATACTTATAAAAAAGCGCATCAACTACAAACCTGCAAAGCAATGATTCCTACTGTTGTTGTTAATTCTTTTTCTACTGTTCAAAGCGTATCCAGTGATGCTATTTCCAGTTTTCTCAACGGTTACGTCTCAGTGTTGTATTTCACGTCCTGAACACCCACGGGTTGACGCAGGTCTGCTAGTGTTTAGGGCTGCATCAGTCACCAGCATCTCTTCCAAAATAGAGCAATCAAATTGTAGATGGTACTCAAGATTGCGGGTCGAATGTTCGTATTATCATCAGTGAACGTCGTCACTCCCAATTCCCTATCCGTGGTGGGCTAATCTTCTCATTCTCTTGATACCGTTGCTCGCCATGATGAATCTTGACAGTGACAATGATGATTCGCAAGGGTTCGTTGCCGTCTTCACACGCTGTCGCTACCTATAGTACTGGTCAAATTCATTGAGATTCATCTTGGATTTGTGGGGAGGAGCTACCGGTACCATTGTGAATGCCGTAGAGGCAGTATTGCCTTAATCATGGAAAAGCCCAAGACTATTTTGTGGTCAGAGTGAAAACCACAACATTTGTCTCACAATTTTGATTCGGAACGTCCATCCACGAGACAATACCATGAAGCTCACCAGCATCTTGCTTACCTTCGTCTCGTCTTTCACCATAGTGAATTCTCAGGTAAGAAGATTGCAGTCAACAAACTACACCTCAAAGTCACCACTCACACGCTCTTCTCACACAATGGAAGTTCACGGCCTGGATCAACGAGTTCCACTACGACAACTCAGGAACCGACAAGAGCGAATTTGTTGAGATCGCCTTCCTCGAGTCAAACTCAATTGACGGTTGGAGTCTCTTGTTCTACAATGGCGCAAATGGCAAGGTTTATGCTTCGCAAACACTATCAACTACTGATGCCAATTCTTCTGGCAACGGTGTCGGATTCGTGACTGTGTACCAATCTGGAATTCAAAACAGTAATGAAGGATTGGCTCTGGTTGATGACACTGGCTACGTTGTCCAATTCCTTGGATATGAAGGCACTGTCACGGCTACAAGTGGTGCTGCAAGTGGGTTGACTGCTGAAGATTGCGGCATTCGTGAGAGCTCTAGCACCTCCTCGTCTCAGTCTCTCCAACTCGTTGGAAGTGGATGCGCTTACACCGACTTTACTTGGAGTGGACCTTCTACCCAAAGCATTGGTTCGACTAATGCTGGTCAGACCTTCAGCTGTGGAGGGCTGTCGCCTGTCGCCTCGCCAACACCTGCCCCCATTCTTAACACTCTCGCTCCAGTCCCATCTCCTACGAACGCTCCAACATCCTCTCCTACCGCGACACCCACAGCACTCCCTACTGCCTCTCCGACTTCTTCTCCTTCAACAATCCCGACTGTCGCTCCCACCTC
Source organism: Nitzschia sp. Nitz4 (assembly GCA_013372465.1). Classification (NCBI taxonomy): domain Eukaryota; phylum Bacillariophyta; class Bacillariophyceae; order Bacillariales; family Bacillariaceae; genus Nitzschia; species Nitzschia sp. Nitz4. Next base: position 13,062 of record WXVQ01000205.1, read on the forward strand.
TTCACCCACCCGTACCCCGACAGCTTCACCTACAGCTAGTCCGACCGGCGCTCCAATCCCAGCGACTCAGGCAACTCCTGCTGCCTGGATCAACGAGTTCCACTATGACAACTCGGGATCTGACAGTGGAGAATTCATCGAAGTTGCATACACAAGCGATATCGATATCACTGCGTACTCTGTCGTCCTCTACAATGGAAACGGTGGTGGCAAGTATAGCACTCTGAGCCTTTCGGCAGGAACTTCTTCTGGAAGCACTGGAGTCAGTGTCACATCTGTCTCAGCCACAGGTATCCAAAATGGAGGCCCTGACGGAATTGCTCTCATTGCGGATGATGGTTCTGTCCTTGAATTCATCAGCTATGAAGGTTCCTTCACTGCCACTGACGGCCAAGCAAGTGGGATGACTTCAGCTGACGTTGGTGTCGCAGAGACTTCCTCCACAGATGTTGGTATGTCCTTGCAACGAACTGGATCTGGCTGTTCTGCTGGGGATTTTGTTTGGAGTGGACCAACCACTGAGAGTGAGGGATCTGTCAATGCCGGGCAAACCTTCTCTTGTACCGGAAGTGCTCCCTCTCCTGTCAGCTCTCCCACCCCATCACCCATAGCCTCTCCGGTCGCTGTTCCCACTGCAAGCCCCGTTGCTCAGCCCACCACCACGAATGCCCCTGTTGGCGCCAACCCAACTACCAGTACTACTCAAAATCCTTTGGACAGTGTCATGGAGACTTCCAACTCTGGTAGTGGATCCCAGACGGCTGTTGTCGCTTCTTCTTCCTCCATCCTCCTCGGCGACATCCCAAGTGGTCTCCAGGATGTCTTCATTCAGGTTGACCCCGTCTCCTCTGGTGCTGATGTCGATTTCCGATTGATGGCTGGCTCTACTGTCATCGTCGACCGCACCTCAGGTCTTGTCGGCTCTTCGGGAGTCCGAGGACATGTCACATATGGAACAGCCCGTATCGAGTACAGTGGGTGGAAGGGAGAACAAGCCAGTGGCTATGGAGAGGAGTATATTTACATTTCGGGCGTCGTTCCGTCGGATTTGACAATTGAGGTTTACAACCAGGAATCCTCCAGTCAACAAGTGACCATCCAGTATCAATGGGGGTACTACGAGAGTGCCAACGGTTTGACTGGAAGTTCCCTCAAGTCCGCTTTGCATGAAATCATCGATGACCACACCGAAATCTCCTACAGTGCTGCATGGACAGCCTTGAAGGTATGTTTTGCTGCCCTTTCTCTTGAGAGTTACGTTGGAAAAATGGAAACATGTTTCTCACTTTTCTCCACTGTTGTCCTATAGCGCACGGATCAGGATCCGGAGAACCCCGACAACGTCTTGCTTTTGTACACTCGCCGTTCTGCCCCCAAGGCGGAACAAGACACAGGATGCTCCTGCGAGGACTACTGGAATCGTGAGCACGTTTGGGCCAAGAGCCATGGTCAATTTGGAACCTCCATGGGAGCTGGTACAGATATTCATGCACTTCGTGCCGCTGACAAGTCTGTAAATACTGAGAGATCTGCCAAAGATTTTGCCGAAGGAGGATCGACCTTGAGTTCTTCCAACTCTGCCATTGATTGCCCTCTCTGCCTCGAGACTGATAACAGTTTCGATCCACCAGACTCCGTAAAGGGAAGTGTCGCTAGGATGATCTTTTACATGGCTACTCGTTGGAACGGAGACACTGGAAGCAATGGATTGACTTTAGAAGTTTTGGATCAAGTTGGAACCACCTATGGATCTGGTACTTCCAGTACTTATGGTTCCATTGGAAAGTTGAGCGATCTCAAGGCATGGAACTTGGCTTACCCTCCAACCGATGAGGAATATTACCGCAACAACATCGTTCATCAAATCCAAGGCAACCGCAACCCTTTCATTGACAACTATTTGTTGGTCGAGGAAATCTTTTAACTATGAAATAGGTTTCTCCTATCACAATCCAGGTACAAGTAGCCGTCGTCGTTGTTGTGAGTTTTGTCGGCAACTGGAAATCCATTTGTCCACGCCCATATCACTGTCCGCGAACGTCCGATGAGGCCTGGAATTTCTTGACCCCTAGGACTTGACCCATCAGGTGATGTCGTGTGCTGCAGCGCATTGAAACCGAAATATCTTGTGTTGCGTATTTTTTTTGTTCTTCATATTGCAACGAAAAGAAGAGACGCTGTCTTCCAGGGTTTTGAAAGTGATCGTACCCCAACACAATGCCTAACTTCTTTGATCCAGCGTTTTGGGCTGGAGTTCCGATGGGACTATTGTTCGGGCTTGGAGGTTACATGCATTTTGCCGAGCCATATCCATATGTGACAATGATGAAAGGATTGCCATTTCCTCGGTGGCATCCGGCCATTGTTACCGTATCGGGCTTTGTCGAGATAGGCACAGGTCTCGCCTTGTTGGGCTCTCCAAGCACCAAGGTAGTGGGTTGGACCATCTTTTTGTTGGTTGCCATCACACCAGCAAACATCAACATGTATGTCAATGATGCCCCCTTTGGGGATTGGCATTTCACCCCCAAAGATCACCTTTACCGTGGAATGGCTCAGGTGGCTTTTTTTGGATGGTTATGGGCGCTGCGCTCGGTGTATGCTGCTCGAGAAAGCTCTACCAAGATGGACTAATGGAGGAGTCATGAGTATTTTGGACATCTGCTGATCCTTCCTCGGTTGTCCTTGTTGTATCAATAATTTCTCGTCGTCTGAAGGTTTCCACCAACCAGTGATACCTGATCAACAACAGTACCAATGGAATATGGACCAGGGACTTCTCATTGTTTCCAGCTTCCTTCAACGGAGGGAATGGTTCTCCCCCAAGAAGACGGTAGCCGCCACACCTCTAGTTTGGAATTTGGTTCACGGGGCTTAATGTCTGGTGACACCCCTACTTTTGTATCCTAGTCAACGTCAAGTGAACTTTCGGTGTGAGTCGCATCTTTTGTTGAACAGCCTGTGCCTACTACTACTACTAGAGTAGTGCCGAATGAGAGATCACGTAACACGAAGCAAAGAATCATGGTGACAAAATGAATCTATCTTAGTGCTTTTTAGCTGCTATTTTACGAAATGACAATGATGAAACTAGAAATGCTGGTAATGAAAAATGATGATGTGTACGAGTTGTCCCTTGTTGCGATGGCCCCCTATGCCAGACAAGTGCAAGGTGATGAAGAAGATAGAGAAGAGGCCGTCAGCTAATGATCAAGGACAGAGGTTGCTGACCTGCGGCAGTTCTTCTATCAAGACTTGATAGTCGTTTGCCTGAAATCTTTTGTCAACGTTTTGGAACGTTGCTATGATCTCATCAACGATGCTTCGGTCATTCTGGATACGACGCAGTGGAGGAGTCGCTACCCCCGATGACGCTTCTTCTTCTTGTTGGTGGATGCTGTTGGTTGGGGAGATCCGCATAGAGCGTTCGCATCGTCGTACTAGAAGCAACGATTTCAACTCTCCAGTGCTCTGCTCATGCAGGAGTGGAAATTGCAGCTTGCCACCAGAACACTGTGGGGCTGGTTCGTATACCTTTGTTTTCTGGTGCCAAGGAACGGTATCTCGCGGCTTACAGTGCTGGTGTGGCGTCAATCGCTCTCGATCTTTCAGTACGTCGTGTTCCCCTTTCAATAGGCTCTTCTTGCTTGTCATACCAGTGCTAGTACTACCACTACTAGCACATTGTTGAATCCCCGGTGATGAAATCCGAATGATCAAATGACAAAGTTTTCTCTCACCTCTGCGAAAGTTTCGGTGAGCGTATGATCCTGTATCAAGAAAAAAAGGGGAGAGCAACGCTGGGTGAGCCCGACGACAAAGAAGAGAATATGGTGACTGGTATCCACGAAGAACATACCTCTGAGAGGCCCAACTCTGATTCTTTGAAAGAAATAAAGGTTGAGCTGCCGTTGAAAGCTTTTGAATCGAGTTTGTTTGAAGGCCCTTGGTAGCACTTGCGTGGTAAACTTCTCCCTATCATGAACTTGAAAGCTCTGGCCATCTGCGTTCCATGATACGATCTCCTCAATTCCTAGCATGTAGGCCCCCTCTAGGAGATCATAGATCATGAAAGGGAACGTAGTCTCTCTGTCTTGAAATCCCACAGGCATTTTGTCTGATCCGGAAATATTAGACCTCATCGCGGTACTTTGCTGTTACAGCAGGTGCACAAGTGGGATGGGTGGAAAAAGTGATATCCTGCCCCGAGCATGGTTTCACAGGTATTTGCACTCGTACGCGGATGTTGTAGTGTACCTTGAATCCCGGTCTTCGCAACCGCCGCCGCCCCCACTCCTCTAGTTAGCAGTGAACTTCGCGAACTGTCTCTAAATACATCTCTCGAAGCTGTCGTTTTCAGTTGCGACAGAGGTGTGTTCGGCCTTGCTTCGGCGACGCACCATCCGGTATTGGGAATGGATATTCACAATTGCCACGTTATAAAAAAGCCTGAGCAGTGGCTTCGCGACGACATCGTGGAATATACTCTAATCACCGCAAGAGTCTTGCTTGGAATCTGTATTATGGAACTTGTGGCATGACAATGTCGAACAGCACAAGATGGTTGTTGCAACGAAGAAGAATTTGTACCAACCTAACTGTGTACTGTCGATGATGCCAACTAATATTTTCTCCACCTGGATTCTTCGTACTACAAACTAATAACTAACAACCCCTCGTTTGCCTTCGTTGTTCTACTGAAGTTCCACGGTGATAGTAGGTAATATGATCCATGTGATGTTGGTGGAGAAGAATGGGGGTGGAAGGGTCCTTCCTCCTGTACACGTTGCAGTTGAAGCGAGCAATTAAAGTGCTGAAAATGTAGCAGTTCTTGGAAGTAGGGCTTTCAATTAATGAAAGTACCTACTTCTACTAACAGCACGCATTTCCCGAGCTGTCAACACCAACAAGCAAGAGGGGTGCTGATACGTACTTGTACCCCTCAGCGCTGAGGGGTACAAGTACGTATCAGGAAGAAGACGAAGAAGCCTGCACGTACCCACCAGCCACCACCTTCTGTAGAGTGACGACGGCGCTGCACCTGTAATCTCGTAGAAGAGTCGACTATTTAGTGACCACGTTTACATAAAGGACTTGACAGGGGCGGGGGCTGACTGATACCTTCAGCCCAATCAATCAGCTTGTTTACTCTCTCTGGACAGTACCGAATGGCGGTCCTTGCTTGTAGCTACTTCTCAAATTACCACTGGGAGATTGTCTAGTCACTTCTGTTGACAAGGAGAAAATTTGTGGAGACACCAACAGGAACTCCGACTCAAATGACTCATGAGAACAAGACAACACTATGACATACACATGTGTATGATTCCTGATTCCTGGTACCCCTTCATGTGGTCTTGATGGTCAGTGTTCACGGCAAAATTCGTGCACAAGATGTTCGAAGACGTTTCGTTGGAAGTCACATGGCTTCGAAGGAACACGTCCACCGAAACATAGTTGCGGATCCTTTGGCGCAAAATCAAAACCGCTCGGCCTGTCTACCGATCTCATAAGACATCCATTGGCATCTTCTCCACTGCAATCAAAAACAAAACCACTATCAAAATGGAACTTCTCTCCAAAGTCACTATCGGATCCAAGGAGCTCAAGAACCGATTGGTTCTTGCTCCCATGACCCGCGCGAGGTAAGTCTAACAAGTGACGAAGAAATGAGGAGGCTGAATGTCCAAAGAGAAAGGGGTCTAAGTTTGCTTTCTTCATTATAGAGCCACTCCTACCGAGGACCCTTTCGATATCCAAGGTACGCTCCCCAACGACTTGGTTGCTGAGTACTACGAGCAACGTGCTTCCGCTGGACTTCTCATCACTGAAGCCGTCTCCTTCAGTGAAGATGGTCACGGTTGGCGTAACGCTCCCCAAATCAGCAACCAAGAGCATGCCGATGCCTGGAAGAAGGTTGTCGACCGTGTACATGCCAAGGATGGAGTCATCTTTTTGCAAATGTGGCACTTTGGTCGCGCTGCCCACTCCAGCCACCACCCCAACACCAAGCGAATTGTTTCGGCTAGTGATGTCCCTATCCCGGAAGGCACCACTGTCAAGACTATCGATGGTGAACACGTCGCCCCTGAAGTTCCCCACCCCTTGACCAAGGAAGAGATCCAAGAAACCATTCAGGACTATGTCAAGTGTGCCAAGCTTGCCAAGTCAGCCGGATTTGACGGTCTTGAAGTCCATGGTGCCAACGGATACTTGATTGACCAGTTCTTGCAATCTTCTACCAACAAGCGTACCGATGAATATGGTGGAAGCAAGGAGAACCGCATTCGCATCTTGAAGGAGATTGTTGAGGCAATCATTGAGAGTGGAGCCTACTCTGCAGACCAAATTGGTTTCCGTATCTCCCCGAACGGTGTTTTCAACGGTATGGGAAGCTCTGATAACTATGAGATGTACACCTATGTCGCAGAGACCATGAACCAATACGGATTGGCATATTTGCATTTGATGGATGGAAAGGGCTTTGGATGGCATGATCTTTGCCAACAAGTCAAGGCTATGGACATCAAGAAGCGATTCGATGGCCCCGTCATTTGCAACGTTGGCTTGGACAAGGGTACCGCCGAAGGTATGATCCGATCCGGTGCTGCCGATTTGGCTTGCTTTGGTCGATTGTACATTTCCAATCCTGATTTGGCGGAGCGATTTGCCAACGACTGGCCCGTCGCGGAGCCAGCTCCCTACGAGACCTGGTGGCTTCCCACAGGAGCCAAGGGATACACCGACTTCCCAACCTACCAACCTGAAGAGAAATAGGTGCTCTAAATAAAATGTAGGATCCAGGATAAACCCAACCACTGTTACATTCTCCTCGTATCCCAACTGTAGTCACCTCACGGAACAAAATACGACCTATTTCGGGGCGATGAACCAATTACCAGTCATCCCTAAACGCAATTGTACCTCAATGCATCTGTGACCTTTGTTCTTCTAGGGCATGCGAACATGCATCTTTGGTAGCCCGGCTCAGGAACATATACGAGTTGACAAAGGGCGAGTATTGTCTAGGGAATTGCTCTTGGAGGTCTTCGACCGAAATATCCTCCGATGGCACATCCTCTAGTTTCATGCTGGTCTTTGTGGCAGACACTTCCGACGATGGAATTTGCCAGAGGTCCATGTAGGTTTGCACGTCCGTCGCGTTGGGCAAGTTCACACAGGCCAAGGTGCGAGGCGCGAACGTCCAGATTTGATTGGCCATGACTTGTTGCATGGTATTGAACAAGTGGGTCTTGGACAAGGCCTTTGGATTAGACAGCTCCTCCATCACAATAGCAGAAAGCAAGGTGTAGCGAGGTGGTTGTGTGACCAATACATGGCGGCAGTCAACACCGGCTTCGTCACAAGCATCGTACCAGAGGTGAAGACTGGGATAGTCCAATCGATGGCAGGGTGCGTCAGGGAAGGAACTGGGGTAGGTGAGCATGCCAACATGAGACTCAACCTTGTTGGGAGTGGTATCGTTGCCTTTGAAAAGAACAGTATTGACCGGGATCAAAATGGGGCCTTTGGTGTCTTCTGCCTGTTCCAATTTGGATTGGACCGTTGCTTGAATGCTCTTCAAATGCTTGATGAGCGCTTGACGAATAGGACGAGAATCCACGGGGTCATCGGGGAGTCGGCAATGAGAATTCCACAATCCAGGGTTCTGGGGATACATGGCTCCATCAGAATCATCATTAAGAGGATCGTACTGGTACAAAAGACGGTGCAATTCAATGAGCTCGCCCGGAGCCACGTCGAGCTCTCGGAGAAATTTCATGGAGGGAGACTCCTGTACCACTTTACCCATACGCAGATGAGCCGAAGTATCACCCTGCAATCCCATAGTAAAGATAAAGGATACTTGCGGCAATGGGCCTTGACTCAATCCAGGAGGAGTTTGACTGTCGCCTGTCATCCATTCTTCCAAGACAAAAGCGTCTTCGGAATGAACTGTCATTGCCAGCAACAGGGAAGCTCCCAACAAGAAAGCTACTGCTTTGGCAACCACTGGTGCAAAAGACGCATAAAATGGCTGCATGGTTCTACTGCGCATAGGGTACCTTTGTTGTTACTTGCTATGCCAACCTTGGAAACGATGGTGAGGACACAAGAGACGCTGCCCCCCGTCATTGACGATTCGCGCAACACATGAACTTGACTAAACGGACCTGAAAACTCCTGATCGACTAGATGGATTGAGTGGACAAGGTTTTTGACAGTTGTGATGTGGGATCGTCCCACTTTTTTGGCTTCCACCGAAACTCCACACAACCGAAAACGATGGTCTCTTGCAAGCGACCCGCTCCTGTTACTCCCAAGGCAACTCGATTGTTTCTACAAGAAAGTCCTATCCAACGTAAACGTGCCAAACGTGCCAAACGTGAGGCTCGACGTGTTTCCTTTGCTCCCACGGTCGTTACGGCCCATGCTCCAGCACCCAGTACCCCCAGAGAAACATGCTTCCATGAGGGCCCCGGGAGGAAGCACCCATCAACTGCCGTCCCTCGAGAACCTGTTCTACCCTGCACACCCGGATCACAGATTGCCACAGAAGCCATCACCATCATTTCTTCTCGCCATGGGCGTGATCGCCGACGACTCAGGGAAATCTCCAAGATTACACTCCAGCAAGCCATCAAGTATGGAGTCAAGACCAAGTCCACCCACAAGGACCCCAAAACAGGACTGCATCGCTGGATGTTCACTTTTGCGAATGTCGTTTACGTGACTGATTACACTTGCCGGGTGGAAGTCACATCGTTTCGAGAACCACTCAAGATTCAGAGAGTTCACATTCTGCCAGCAATGCAGCAACGGCATCAGAAATCCCTGCAGATGCGCACCAAGCCAATGAAATGCACCTCGTACACCTATGTCATCATGGATCAAAGTAGCTCCATGAGAACATCGGATGTCAAAGGCTTTGTCAATCGATCTCAGGCAGCCTTTGGCTGCCTAGCCTTGGAGTATGTTAGCAAACAACTCTGTTCCCAAGAAGCAGCCGCCCCAAGCCAAAAGGTCGATGTTTTTACGCTTGTGGAGATGAGGCAAGTCCCCACCGAAACAATCTCTCGTGCTCCATTGGACTGGGTACTTTTCAATCAGCTGCTTGATTGCCAAAAGAATGCAAAACCCAAGTTCAAAGCCAACTACAGGCCTGCTATCCGAATGGTCCTTCGTCGAATGCGCAGGCAGGTCAAGCAATTACGCAGTGTCCGAAAGATACTACCACCGTTTGTCCTCATTTTTGTCTCCGATGGGCGACCTGATGATCTCGTCAAGGAATCTGCTTGGTTGGATGCCATTGGAAGCATATGTCAGCTTCTTCGGGAAAGGTTGACAGTCATTGGCATTCAAGTGTCCCACAAGAATGCACAAACCAGTGTCCTGGAAAAAATCGTGGAAAAAGTAACGGCTTGCGGCAGTAATGGGCGCATGATTCAAGCAGGCGTTTCAGCCACAGATATTGCGGACGGCATTGCTTCTGCGAGAAGAAGTATCACCACAGCACGGATGTCGACAATCTTGTCTACCATCCACGAAGAATCAGAAGAAGTTCCCCATGAAGTAGTCAAGCTTTCGCAACGAAATAACATGGTGGGTACTCTTTCGCATCAAGACTGGAATTGGCAACTGAAAAATGTTCGTCGGTACCACCTTCAATACAACAAGTGGAGGAAGAACCCAGAAGGAGACGCCTGGAAAGCTACGACTTTCGCGTCAATCACCTCTGTCGGGTTTGTCTTGGACCCAATCCCATTCGGAAAAGGAGCCGAAAGGCTTGCATATCGCTTGCAAGAAGTCGACCGGAACCGCAAGCTCGTTGGAAAAGTACAAGTAGCCAAGAAATGCCTACACATCATGTCTGAAACAAAAAAAGAAAAGTTCCTCCAAGCCTGTGTTGGAACCCAACTTACTGCCATGCAACTGGCTCAAAAGTTCAACGGCACAACCTCCAGAAACCCAAACTTGAAACCAAAAGGGTCGATTCAGCACTTTCCCGTGGTTCGTTTCATCCGAAGCCATATCTATAGATACTCTGATGACCAAGACAAGCGCCAACTGTTGCTGGTGGAGCAGATGCTCAATGGAAAGTTCACCAAGTTCACAGGCAACAATGGGTACGTTCATCCAGTTCCTGTGGGACCAACAATCGAGTTCTCAGATGGGGTCAACATTCAGTGTTCTGATGTCCTGCATGCCTTTTCGCATTGGACGTATTTTCAAAGTGATGGAAAGCTGCTCGTTTGTGACCTACAGGGAGTACTAAACTGCAATGGCAAGGCACCCAAGTTTGAGCTAACGGACCCTGCGATTTGTTCTTGGTGGGTCTCGGGTAGGAAATCTAGATTTGGAACCACTGATATTGGGGCCAAGGGGATGAGAAACTTTGCAAAGACACATCAATGTAACTTTGTGTGCAAGAGCCTTGGGCTCCCCATGGTTTGATGAATGTTGTCGGTGGTGGTTGTGACGTCAGGTAGATGTCGCTTCTGTAAAGATAGTACATGTTCTATGGTAACGTTCGAAGTAGTCAACGAAGTTTAGATACTTTGTGGTGAACAACAGTTTCAGATTTTTGGATGTGAACGTTTCTTCCTCGTTGCCTTCCAATAATGTGGGGGTGTTCCTATAAATCAAACCGTATCATGCCCAACGATCGCAAGAGAGAAAGTTCTTTCCAAAGTTTGTTGCTCCAAAATGGGCAGAATGACGCAGCCTCTTCGAAGCGAGTCAAACGAGAAACAAAACGTGTTGTCTTTGCCCTGAACCTGGAAACGATCCATTGGTATGAAGGTTCGGAAGAAAGGGACGATAATGTCGAAGATACACAAGGCACGACGAGTGTGGCAGGTATCCGTACCGAAGAAATCACAGTCCTATCCTCCCTTCATGGTCAAGCCCGTAGAAAGCTCCGAGAGATTTCCAAGCTGACGTTGAAACAAGCCGTCAAATATGGAACTAAAGAACGAACCAGGAACGATCCCAAAACTGGCCTTCCACGGTGGAAGTTCACCTTTGGGAATGTCGTCTACATTACCGATCATACCTGTCGCGTCGAAGTCACGTGCTTTCGAGAACCACTGGATATTCAAGAAGCCCCCATCACTCCTGCCATGGAAGAAAGCCATGCCAAAAACTGTCATATTCTGAAGAACAACCCTCTCCTTTGTACTTCCCACACCTATGTCATCCTGGATCAAAGTGGATCCATGAGGACTTGCGATGTTCCAGGTTTCCGGAATAGGTCCCAGGCGGCGTTTGGTTGTCTGGCATTAGACTATGTCAGTCAACAACTTTGTTCCCAACCGATTGATCAACCTGGAGCTGATTCTTTTACTCTGATTGAGATGAACGCTACCGGCACTGAAACTATCTCTCAAGTACCTATCGATTGGATTCTTTTCAATACGTTGGTTCGGCGGCAAAAGCAAGCCAAACCCAAGTCTCATGGAAACTACCTGGATTCCATACTGAAAGCACGAGAACTGATTGAGCAACAAATCAACTCTCTTGGTGTTCTTGACTATGCCGAATACCCACCCTTTGTTCTAGTTTTCTTGTCGGATGGAATTCCAAGTGATATGGATAAGGAAGGCGATTGGCTTGAGGAAGTCAGCGACCTGTGCGCCAGGTTGAAAACTAAGCTCTCTATTTTGTGCATGACGGCAGGTCCCCAAGACAATGAGCACTCAAGGGCTATGCAGAACATTATCGAAACTGCCAAGAATTATGGCTGTGAAACACATTTGATTCATGCAGGGGTGTCTGCGGAGGGACTGACTGGAGGTTTCTCTTCGGCGTGTCGAACAGTTACTACCGCTCGATCCACGGTTCTTTCCAAAGATGAGCCCTCTGCCGAAGAAATACCTCATGAGGTTGTGAAACTCTCTCGTCGCGAAAGTATGGAAAAGTCACAGCAAGACTGTGTGTTACACCTTGACACTGTGCAGCGATTTCGATTATTGTTCGACAAGTGGCAGCAAGATTCTGACAGCAAGAAATGTTGGAGGGCAACCTCGTTTGCTACCTTTGGCGCATCAGGCTTCACCAAGGATTCCATACCATTTGGCAAGGGGGTGGAGAGGCTTGCTTTTCGTCTCCAGGAGATCACCCACGACCAACAGTTGGTCGGCAAAGTCCTGGTGGCAAAGCAGTGCCTTCGTGCCATGACACATAACCAAAAGGAACGATTCCACAAGGAGTGCGTGGGTACACAACTTACAGCCATGCAACTCGCCAAGAAATTCAACGATACAACTGAAAAGAACCCACATTTTAGAGCGAAGGAATCCGATATGAAAAACTTCCCGAAAATCAGATTCATCCAATGCTATGTCTACAAGTACCTGGATAAAGACAGTATCCAACAATCACTGCTGGTGGAACAAATGCTTCATGGGAAGTACACAAAGTTCACAGGCAACAATGGCTACGTACGCGAGTCCCCATGTGGACCAAAAATAGAACTCATGTGTGGAACCATCCAATGTTCAGATGTTCTGCATGCATTTTCACATTGGACATTCTTCAACAGTAAACACAAACTTCTGGTGTGCGACCTACAAGGTGTGCTCAACACAGAAGGCCCAGTGCCCAGATTGGAATTGACCGATCCCGCAATTTGCTCTCACCATTCCGGTAAACGTTCTCGCTTCGGAATCACGGATGTTGGTGTGAAAGGAATGCGTAACTTTTCGAGAACACACCAATGTAACTTGGTGTGCAAGTTCCTTGGCTTACCACCTGTATAGACAATTGTTGTGCAAGGTGTCGTTTGCAACAACATGCACAGATACCTTTTTAGAGTAGAGAATCCAACAGTCTAGACAACTGTCTGTGAATATTAATAGCCTTACTAGAAGAGATATCTTTTAACAATCAATGGTACCACAGACCGAACAACAACTTCGACAACATGTACCGAGACGAGAGTCTCCTTTAGACCCAAAACAAATGAATCACACGGTCAATCTTTTGCCGGCAAATGGGACATTTCTCACGTTTAATGTACAACTCCCGCGAGCACTGCATGCAACATGCTACATGTCCCGTGCCACCGTGCACAATAGCCGCGTTCTTCTCGTTGGTCAAACATAATATACACACTTCTTGGGATTTGTGGACAGGTTGTGGTTGCGATTCCGTGATGTTGGGGTTTGCCGATACCTCATCCGAATCCACAGAGGACAATTCATGAACATCATCTGCAACAGGTTGTGGAGGTTGCTGTTTCAAACGAGATTGTTCCTTTGTAGAATCCCAGTGATACAACCACGGAGAATCGGGATCAAAGGCCCCATCCACCCCAACCACTTGTACCACTTTTTGGTCTTCGGGTGCACCCCACCGGTAGGTGATCCAACCACCATTTCCGGCTAGACGCAATCGCTCTAGGCACTGATAACTTGGATGAGCAGAAAATGATCGGCCAGCAATCGGCAAAATGCTATTTCTTGGTGCCACGCGAGACTGCGATGATGACACTTCAACTCCCTCATGAATGATGGCTCCCACAGGCCAAAGAACGCGAAAAAGGGTCGGAACGGGAAATGGCAGCGGCTCCAAAATGGTTCCTCCTAACCTTGCTTGTGGATTGAGAGATTCGGAACACCATCCTTGTACCACGCGGCTCGTGTATTTGCTAGACTTTCTGGACTGATGGGAGGGCGTTCTCCAGGATGAGGTTTGCTGTCGATGCAGCGGCACCTCTTCATCCACAATCGCTCGGATAAGCAACCTCCGGAGTCCCTCCGATATTACGGTTGCATGCGTGACTTGAACCAAACTTCCATATGGCAACACATCACATTTCTGGGAGGTTAATTCAAGGCCTCGCCGAACGACAGCACCTTCATGATAGGTTACTCTCCAAATCCACATATCTGGGTCTGTGTAATGGGCTGGCCAACCAGGCCCCATGAGGGGGTATCCATCCAAACTGAGACAAGCATATCCGGACCGACCCCCACAAACGTTGTCCACCTTAACCAAACATATCCAACCAAACCGACCAGTAGGGTAGACCACTTGCTGTTGGTGTTGATTTGTCACATTTCCATTCTCCGATGATAAGTTTCCCTGTAGATGAGAATTCGTCTGAGACTTGGGTGGAACCACCAAGGGTTGGAGAGTCGCACTATCCAGAAACAAAAGTTCCGTTGCCACAACCATGGCGCCAGGGGACAGAGTCCCCAGAACACTCCGCAAGACACCACCATCTCTTGAAATTTGTGTGGGTGGCTCTTTCAGTACAGCTACTTTTCCATCCACATGCCACCATTCTCGATCGCGAGTGGTTGTCCGAGACATGAGTGGGTCTGGAGTGGGTTGGGTTTCTGGAAGATGCGGTGATTGCTGTCGTTGCTGCTGCCACAATTGTTGATCGGCAGCTATCGATTCTCGCCATTCTTGTCGTCGCCCCAACTCATGATCTCGACAGGAACGTGTCCATTCTTGCACAATGGATTGTGCCTCTTCATTTAATGTGGGTGCCAAATAACCGGAGGAGGTGGAACGAGGCGGGGGTGTAGTTCGCAATGCAGGAGGAGAAGATTGTGTTGCAGTGCTATCGTTGACGTCAGTATTGTTTGGAGGGTCCGCAAAGGCGGACAAACCACCTAGGGTGGTTGTTAACTCCCCAACTGTTGGTTGAGCAGCAGTAACAGTAGCAGTAGCAGTAACAGGAGCAGGTGTTTCATTTTGTGTAGCCGATTGCGACTGAATGGCTTGCCAACCGTCGGGGACTTCAATCGTGTGAGGAGGTGAGGAGGATTGTGACGATGTTCTCTCCGAAGTTGCTACTGCCTGTCCCTCTGCAGCAACCAACGTGTACTCCTCCTCTGTGGTTCCAGGTTCTGGACTCGGTGGCCACGTAGAGGGAAGTGGAGGACACCGATCAATGGTGTTGCGCATTTGATCTCCCCAATTCCCATGCATTACCACAAACGTGCCAGGAATCATGATTTCCATTCCCTCATGAGGAACCGCCGTGTGAGGAGTGTCCATGCTACTGTCGATCGTGCTGCACTGCTAACGCAAACACAAACACAAACACACAGCCAGCACCCTGAAGAGGAATACAAAGCACCTTGGTGCTTCGATTCGTGACAGGCTTTCTACCGGTAGTAGAACTTGGGTGTTTGTGGTTTTGGGGTAAAATGTTGTCCTCATATGTATGTTCACTTATGTACCTAATTTAAGGCTATCTGACACTGGACCACTGTCACAAAATCCACCCAGTCCTCATCCTTGCAGCATGACCTCGGGCTCTCTGTGGACGTTGACAACTATTTCTTTTGCCTGGACCTTGTTGGGATTTTTAAAAGTTCATGCTTATCGTTTTGCCGATCATGTGGTTCCAACCGACGACAATAACAGCACTGACCCCGTTGGTATGACTCTTTTGGCCGATGTACCACCTCCACCATTACCGACACCCGACGAAAAAACATTAGAGAAATTCAGAGAAGATTACGACTTTTGGTCTTCCCTTTCGCCGTATTCTCGTTCCATCATTGATTCTTATTGGGATCCTCTAGATGGGTTTGGAACGAGTGCCTCCGATGAAACACAAAGTCAATTGGATACTGTTGATGACGGAGCAGGAGTTGTTGTGGTACAACCCATCAGCACGTTTACGTATGGGGAAGTCACATTTTTGGGTGTTCAACAGTTGGCATATGCCATGCTTGACCCAGCGTCAGATCTGCCCAACCAGGAAGACTCCATAGTTGACAGCAACAAAGCCGTCTTTTATGATTTAGGGTCTGGTGTTGGTCGTTTGGTCACGCAGCTCTACCTGGAACATTTTGATCGATTCCATCACGTGGTGGGAGTGGAACTCTCGGAGCAACGTCATGCCATGGCTGAGCAATCATTGCAATCATTAGTCCAACAGTGGGAGTATTGGAAAGAATCCTCGGAGTCAATGGAAGTATCCTCATCAGTGGGATCGAGTACAGCTGCACCATCCGAAGATTTTCCCATCCAGCTACGTCAAGGCGATGCTTTGCAATTTGATCTATCGGATGCCACCCACATTTTCATGTCTTCCCTTTGTTTTCCGTTGAATGTTTTAGTTCAGTTGCAACATAAAATCGCAGCCTTGCCACAAGTTGAAGTTGTGGCAGCATTGAATCGTCTTGATGTACTGTTGACTCCCATGAACCAAAATGATGCCATTCCCAGTGATGATCCGACAAATAATAATGTACCCGCTTGGATGGAGAGACTAGTCCCCATTCAAATGACATGGGGACCGGGCTTGGCCTACATCTATCATCGACGAGTATCCTAATTTCATGTGTAAAGGCATTTGCCAGAGAGGTGCACACGCGTCCCATACTGTAGTTATACATCTTTTTAAAATATTCACAACATCCCGTTGGAAATTTACCACTCCATCCATCTCCAATTCATTTCCCGAACCATCCGTTAGTAGGAAAAATCTTCATATTCTTTCAGTCGATCTTTGACAGTCTTGCCGGCCGTTCTACGAATCGCATCCACAAACTGTTCCTGTTCTAGGGGACTCAACATGTGGAACATGTACAATAGTTTGGGAACACTGACGGTTGCCAATTTGACGAACGTGTTGTAGTGAACCCATGTATACAGGGCCATGAGAAATTGACAGTCCAGCCGATCTGTGACACCACCGTGCCCTGGAATCAGTGAGTCAAAGTCCTTGACGCCATAGGCACGCTTGATAGCACTTGCCAAAAATCCACCAAAGGGAGCTACCACACTGGCGAACAATCCCAACCATATAGCGTGGATTTGGACGGGGTAAACATCCTTCAGAACCAACTCAAAGTGATGGAATGTTTGTCCTGGTTCACCAGAAATGCAACGCTCCACGATTCCTCCTTCCTTGGCACTGTTATTACAGTATTCGACTATACCAGGAATCATTCTTACAAGCTGAATCGGGAAGACTTCAAATACTTGTGTAGGGACCACGGACTGCGCTTGTTGGAAAACATGGTGCACATCACATTCGATATCGTAATGGGTCCATCGGAACTCGTTGGTAGGACAAGTCATCCACTTCGATTGAGCCATGGTACGGCTCAAATACCAGGCAGCAATCATTGTAAAAACCCCACCTCCAATGAAGCCTTCCCATGTCTTGTTGGGTGAAAATTTGATAAAAGGACGTTGAATAAACTTCCGTCCACATGTAATGCCTGACAAGTACGCCATAATGTCATTGACAATGACGAGCAAAAGCGGAAACGCAAACCAAAAGAGACCATTGAAAATATTGTGCATGATGTACTTCATTTGCCCCACCGTTAGACAAAGAACCACAATGGTCCAGCACCATTGGTTGACTTGAAACTTGATATGTCCGGTTTGCATGGTGGCAATGGTAAGGACAAAGGTTCCACTGTAAAAGGCAAAGGCACCATAGGTGAACAAGTAATTGGCGTAGGGAGCCAGATAGTGCAACCGGAAATTGCTCTGCACCACTTCACTGAGGAAATCGCCATAGGTGTAAAAGATGGCAACGTAAAACCACATCCATTGGAGGGTTCGAAAGAGGGGAATGGTTCCTTGCACTGTGGTGTAGTACACATTGTATCGGACTTTGACGAGTTCCCGAAAGAGCATAATTTCTGCCAGAGCCACAATCATACAGACATACAAATGGCCCCCATAGAGGCAGGCAAAAAACACAGAAATCATGGCCAAGGCACTGGTAACACGTGTCATCATTTTCTTGAATCGAGACTCGTCTTTGGCCACTTGCTTGGCCGTCATGGCCCGATTCCCTTCCTCTTCACCACTGATAGACCCACTACGACTACTAGAACGAGGAACAATAGGAGGCCTCTCACTCGTGGAATCTGCGGTAGGAATGTCCGTGAACTCGTTGTAGGAATTGCCTTGAGAATCGACCAGTGGCAGTTTCGTAACGGATTGATTCAAGGGAGTACCGTCTCCTTTCTTTCCGTGTCGCTGTCGAAGGTTCGAAGGAGACAACATTTTTCCTTGTTGTGCTTGCAGTCTCCGAGTACTCGAATTGGTGATGTATCAAAGAACAAGATTCACACTAGGAAACGCAACTACGGCTCAAGTACGACAACAATCGTGTACAACATCCAACCTCCTCTGCGAACTGCGAATCTTCTTCTTGTGTAGTAACGGACGACGTGCAGGGGGTTCGAGTGGGTCGTACCAGCATAACAAAAAACATACTATGGTCCTCATCCTTACTGTTGTAAGTTAATAACATCTAGTACTCTTTACTCAACGTAGTGCATTATTTACTTGGACCGAAGAAGTTGTACATATGCCGCAGTTAGCAATACAACGCTCAAGCACAAAAGCATCGCCATGTTGAACCAATAGTTGGCAAACGCCCCCTCTACACCCAAACTTTCAAAGACAGTGTCGCCATAGTAGGGACAATCATCCGCATCCCCAATCGAGACCGAGGACTCATCACTTCCATCGCATTCAATGAATCGGCCACCATATTCGTTTACCAACAAGGCGGAATATCCATATCGGGCAAAAGACAAGTAAGAGGCCCACTTAACACCCCAATGCATGTTGGCCAATGGCAGGTAGAAACCTCCCATGATGAAGAAGAACAGAGTGATCGAAGGTGCCAGCAAGAGTGCAATTTGCATATTGGGAATAGCAATACTCATGAAGAATCCCATGTGTTGTGCTGTGCTCAATGTCATATAATACGCAAGAAGAAACTTGAAGAAGGCCCCAGCATCCGGCCGGAGGTTGGCAGTCCAGTACAAGACAATTCCGTAGCAAACTGGCATCATGACGTTGTTGGTCATATCCGAAGCTGTCTTGGCCAAAAAGTAGGGCAACACACCATATAGTTTCTTGGCACGCTCTCGTCGCAGTAGCGCTCGATCCCGTTGAAAGACCGACACACTTCCCACCACAATGCTGTTTCCCTGGGCAATCAGCATGAAAAACAAAAGAGAGTTCTTTTCAAAGATATATCCCGTGGTGTCGGGAAGGCGCCACCAAAAGAGGGATGAAAAGAAAATGTAGGCACACGTCAACAACATGGAAACGGTTGTGAACTTTTCTCCTCGTCGTTGTTTCAAGGTTCGGTTCGCCAACAAGGCAAGCTGTTTGCCAAAGGAGGCTTCAAACTTGCGGGGAGTCTCATTGAGTTCAGCTAAGGTAGACAATTCTCGTTTCAATGCCCCTGGCACGGTGCTTGTTACAGGAGCAAACTCGGCCTTTCTGTTTGACCAATGACGAGCCAAAACGGCGTTCTCCTTTCTGGATTGGTCTAGAATGATAGTATCCATGATCCAATCAGCGATACCAGTTTCTGGGGGAAGCTCATCCACTTCTGGCAAAGACTCCAGGTAGGTGCGGGCCTTGGAGGCATCTCCATCATAGACAACTCTGCCTTTGCTCATGAGCAACAAGTGGTCCAACAACTTGAAAATGTCTGTCCGTGGTTGATGAATGACGACTGCAATTGCATGACCCAAAGATGCTAGATCCTTGAGAGTCGTCATGAGAGCATGTGCCGTGGTTGCATCCAACCCAGAAGTGGGCTCATCCAGAAGAATGAGACTTGGTCGGACCACTAGCTCTGTTGCGACGGCAGTCCTCTTGCGCTCACCTCCAGAAATTCCAGGTTGGTTGGCAAGAGAAGAACCAATCAAGTTGTCTCGGATATGACTCAACCCCAAGGTTGCCATGACATCCTCCACCAATTCACGGACTTCTTGATCCGAAACATCGCTGGGAGTTTTCAGCCGAGCTGCAAAGAAAATTGTTTCCTCTACTGTCAAATTGCTCAACAAGAGATCATCCTGCCAAACGACACCCACCATTTGTTTGGGAACCCGACCCTCTTCTCCATTGACAAGAATAGCTCCTTCCATGTCCGAGGGAGAGACCAAACCGGCAACAACACTCGTCAAAGAGGTTTTTCCACTTCCAGATGGACCAATCCATGCCGTCAACTTGTAGGGTGAAATGCGTGTCGAGACCTTGTTCAACACAACTGTTCGATCGTTGGACGAACCTTTCCCTGATTTGGCTGCACCGGTAGACGTAAATGGTTGATACGTCAATTCCTCAAGTTGCAAGTCGACAATGGGAACGCTTTTGGTGGTATTCATCAACCTCGAGTCTTTCTTCGACAAGGGTGCTGTCGCCCGAAGCGATGTTGACTTTACAACAGCTTGCTCCACAGGCGTCGAGTTGGATCCATTACTTTCTTCTACCATGGTTGGGAATCTCAGAAACGAACACAAATGGAGGGTAGCACGAAGCAGGCCGAACTGAAACTATCGAGAACGACAACAGCACAAGCAGGATATTGTGGTTGTATTCACGACCTTGTTGCTTCCAAGATGATCTTGGAAGTACTCTAATTTGAGTACGTATCTTTGTCGCATACGACATGAAACCAGTAATTAATTTTTCGGAGTGTTACAACACTCATCACCTTGTTGTTGGTGGTGGTCGGTGGTGGTGGTGCGTGGTAGTGGCCAGAGTGACCACGTTTCGATCGTTCGTCGCTCAAGTGCACCACCACCTTGAAGAAGGGCCCTAGCAGCATTGGGACATCCAAATTCTAATACAACTTACGCGACAAGGGCAAGGCGCTATGATCCAGGAGGACAGCATGAGCTGCAAGTAGTGTTCAATTGTATAATTACATCCCATCATCATTCTTCTAGAAGAGTGAAAATTCTCAACTGAAGTATAGTGTAATTACACTCATTTTTTAAACAAGGACGTGTAAATTCTAGCTAATAGACATCAAAATGTTCATCGCTTCGACGCCCCTTGCTCCGAACCGTTTCCCATCTCCACAAGTTTTCGTTTCAGCGCACCCTTTTCACCACCATTGGCACGTGCCAACAGAGCGGCAGCCGAATCGGAGGAGTCTCCCTGTGAGTTGAAGCCACCCATGCCCATGGATCGAGATGACAAGGCATTGGCGAGAGATGGATTCCCCGTCGCTTGAGCAAGAAGTTGTTGCTGGGCCATCATGGTGGTCCTATCCATACCAAATCCATTCATGCCGTTGGATCGGTTTTGGGAAGACATGAAGGTTCCATTCAAAAATGGATTGCCACCGTCTTCCGATCCATCTCCACCACTGGTCACCGCACTTAGCAAATCATCAACGCTGGCGTTTCGCTGGCTGGCATTGCCTTGCATGCGGAGAGCAGACGACATGTTGCCAGCAGAGTTCTCTCGCAACAGGTTTGCTAGTGATGCGTTGCCACCTCCAAATAGGCTGCTCATGCTGTTGCTTTGCTGCATGTTCTGCAACAGGTTTTGAAGGTTTGCATTCGCCGTACTTCCTTCCTCTGCGCCACCAAGTCGTCCATTTCGGACACTACCTCCAGACAAACTTCGAAGAAGTGATTCCATGTTGCCAGCACTTGCCAAGCGGCGCGCAGCATTGGACAAACTCTCATTGGACCCGGTTCGTTGTGGCTCGGCAGACCAGTTCTTCATACCACTAGAAGGGATGTTGTTGGGGTTGCCTCCTATCAAGTTTGCCAGGTTATCAATGGATTGAAGACTCTGGAAGTCAATACCCATCAATGCATCAAAACTATTCTTTCGTTCGATCATGTTGGACAAAGAAGCCGAAGAGATCCCCCTTTCCCGGGCCAACTGACTGAGTTGATCTCTGGACAATCCCTTCATTAGATTGCTCAGGGAGTTGCCACTGTTGAGTTCTGCCATGCGTGCTGTTGTCAAAAAGTACAAGAAACGACCTAGTGAGAACAATGACCAACAAGAAGACAGGTATCATGATGGACTCCAACAACAACATGTCCTACCTGAATTCTGAGCCATTTGAGACATGCCCTGTGAAGCCAAAAAGTTTTGAGCCGAGTTGCCACCCATACTTTGGAGCAAACTTTGATGGCTGGCCCGACGCTGAAGCTCGGCCATTGCCAAGAGTTCTGCCGAGTTGTGCGATGACAACCCCGAGCCTGATCCTGACTTGTTGCGGTTGTTGGAGAATCCCTGCAATAGAGCACGTCCAACCGCAGCCGTTCGGCTGTTGGGGATCACTCCTCCATTGAGACCGCCACCTCCCAAAGAGCCATGCATCCAGGGTGCAGCTGTATGAGGACCTCCCATTCCACGATCTAGCCCGAGCGATGGGTTGCTACCAATATTACCACCTGCATTCATATTGTCGTTGTTTCCTTCCTTCTTGAGAGACTCCATGGTCAAAGGACCCCCCACCCCAGGCATGGCACCCCCTCCACCGGATGACTTGACGCGGTTGGTTTGGGCCACCCGTTCCAAAAAGCGGCGCTCCAATTCACTCAACTCGGAACGAGACTTTTGGATTTGTTCCGGTGTCAATCGATTGAGGTCGGCAGTCCGCCGACGGAACACTTGCTTTCCAATACAATTGCTTCCCACAAACTTTTTGGAAATTCTCATGGGGTCACAATTCAAGAGCTTGGAGAGAAACGTGCGAAGGGTAGTTCCATCGGTGAGAGGCAACAGACCAGCTTTGAACTCTTGTATCAACCGATTGGCGTATGCTTCTTCTTCAGGAGTCCACTTGCCCCTACGAAGAGCAGGGCCCTTCTTCTTATTGTTGGCTGGGCCACTATTCATACTCTTCTTTTGCATCATGAGCATTTGCTGTTGCATCACATCACTCATATCACCGCCACCGTTGGCTAGAACTCCATCTGCTTGTGCGGCACTCTGTGCCGCTTGCATGAGCAAGGAAGGTATACTGTTGGTTTCGGAAGACATCAAGAGGATCGATCACAAAATGACACAAACAAAAGGGTAGTAGGGGCAGTGGTAGCAGTAGTAGTAGCAGAGAGAAACAAAGTAGTAACAACACAGTGTGAGAGACCAAGAGAAGAAAAAAATCAAGGACCAACGTTGTCGGTGCTGTTGTTGTTACAGGGAGAAACCTCAGATCAAGAGAAACTAGTCCATTGACTTGGCATCATCTTGCCCCAAGGGCGTCATTTCCGACCACATTCCCCTCACCCAAAACCTCCACTCCCTCAGACTACGACTAGAATGCCAGTAGGTCGGGAACCCATGGTCCCCAACCACCAACATGGTTGCAAGTCTCTTCCAATGTATTCGTACTCACCCAGAATCCATGTTGATGTATTTCTTTTGTTGTCCTGGTGTTCACTTGAAGTATCAACTTGCTCTCCTTTTCCTTGTCGACCACCAACCTACTGTATTTCAACTCGAGGTTCAACAGACAGAATTTGTGCCGAGCCAAACTTGTTGTCGCTTCAACCTCTGGACGATTCTCCGTAGAACACAGTACTCACTACACACTGCCTCTACTCGGTCCATCTTTGAAAGTCCACCACGGAGAAACTCCCGAAATACCCCGTGGGCGAGTCTCTATATCTGAGAAAGTGCCATCTATTCTTCATTCGAAGGTTCTTTGGGAAAGAGAGAAAGGCTCCATGTCACTTTCTGTTATGGCCCGGCTCCTATACGGACTCACAAAACACGTGGATTTGAAACTCACTTTCGCTCTAAGGCGAACGATGGGGTCCACGTCAAGATATCTACCCATAGACACTGAGCACTGTGTTTAAGAATGCAGAAATGCGTTCTTCACTCACTGCTCCATGTTCGTGCATGCTTCATTGTATGAGCCTTCACTGGAGACACGCTGCGGCATAGTCAACCAAAATTCTTAATGGTTCCAAATCCTCGCGATAGAAGAATTCTGGTGCCATTCTACCAGAACGGAATTCTCCGCACTACAAGAAAATACGGCCTTCGGGCACATGAACGACAAAAACGCTTCCTTGGCCAGATATAAGTCGTCTACTTGAACACTCTTCATAAATACAAGCTCTGCGATCAAGTTTCCAGTTAATTATTCGATTTATACAGTGACGTTAGGATTCAGACACACGACTCCAAGTATTCCCTTTGGACCGGCCGACTGCTTCCAAATACCACCAACTTCCCCGAGACTTCTAAGCTGTTTCGGGTGTGAAGGGGCGGTGGGTCGGAAAGCAGCGCCAGGTTTGGGTAGCGGAAGCAGGTTGCACGGTTGGATGCCAGGTTGGTTTCATAGCTCCGACCTCCTTGCGGCGAATCAGACGAATCCAGAAAGATACGCCGTCACGTTAGGCCCGAGCCATGTGCCATAACACACAAGACTGTCCTTCAACACCATGCTGCTGCTTCTGTACACGCAATTATACCAACAACCTCAACGTCCTCCTCCCCAAGATGCTGAACAAACTTCGTCATCGAAGTCGCCAAGTTGTAATAACAAAGCCAGTCTCTCCACCCCCAAGTGACAGTGAAAAAGATGATGCTGAAACATCTACTCAGGAACCAAAGATATCCAGCATGGTGGCCAAGTCTTTTCGATTGGTCTTGATTGTTTTGCATATTGCTGCCCTCCTCTTGTATGCCAATGGCTGGTATTTGCGGATGAAATTTCATACTGGACAAGAATGCTCCATGACTTACTCGCAACGAGTCTTTGTTCCCATGGCACATAACTTTTCCTCGGATTCCAAGTTGACTCAGTCCTACCGATGGTTCAAGTTCACCGATGCGCGAGACCCTCGGTATACTTCGTTGATACGGCAACAGCAGCAACAACAGCAATCAGAAACTTCTTCTGTTCCTTCTGAAAATCAGCTTCCATCCGCACATTGTGGATATGTTCCTCATTATCGAAATTCTTCCTTGGCAATACCTCCGACCATTGTATTGTATATTCCAGGACACTGGGGATCCTACGATCAAGCCCGTTCCCTTGGAGCCCATGGGACCACCTTGACGGGGCGACAGCAGAAGAATGTGCGTACAATGCAGCGAGGAGTTCAAACGGGACAATGGAATGGACAGGCAGAGCGGTTGGAAAATTTTGTGTACGAGGTGTATGCGGTCGATTTTGCCGAACAAGGGGGTGCCTTGCATGGCCGTTTTTTGGAGTATCAAAGTGATTTTGTGGCTCATGTCATGGATCTATTGTTGGTGCGTAGGGGTACATGCTACTTCGTTTCTTTTTTGGGTGCTGTGTGTTTCTTGTGATGTAGCCTCAATGTCCTTGCATCGTTTTGCTCTGAAGGAAAATTGTCAAGTCAAGAGTATTATTTTGGTAGGCCATTCCATGGGTGGATACGTGGCTCGTCTAGTCCCCTTGCGCCATCCTCATCTTCGACCGTACATGCCACATACGATAGTGTTGGCATCCCCCTTGGCGAATCCTCTCTATGCCATGGACCGTACCATCCTCAACATCAAAACACAACTGGAGCAAGAAAACAGTTTTGTACTTTCGATTTCGGGGGGCTTGAGAGATGAAATGATTGCACCCATGGCGTGTGAGTCAAGAGCACCGAATGCTGTGTCGGTATGTCTTGCTTGTTGGTTGCTCATTTTTGATTAATAGCTTTTCTCACTCTCACCTGTGGCGTTCCAGTATTTGGCAACGAGTATTGTGGACGAAAATCGACTGGGAATGGATCATCGAGCGGTGGTTTGGTGTTATGGACTGTTGGACAAAGTTCGGAGTGTTATTTGGACTCTGATGAAGTGTACACGACAGGAAGATTTGTCGTCCTGCCGATCTGACGTATCCAATCTTTTGGGGCATTCTTCATATGTGAACGAAATGGCAGCTATGAAACAAGAGCTTGAGGTATGTTAGAAGGTTGCGTTTTGTTTGGGTTTCAGAGAACACACGGTTAGACTAACCTTGTCGCTCGATGAACAGTCCCAATCGGGTGTTCTAGGTGCGATTTGTATTGATGCAGCCATGATCTATCACCTACCAGTTTTGTACGGATTGTATACTCTCGTGGCGGCGTTAAACTACGCATTGGAGTTCCCCTATCCCATCCTAGTAGTGCTATGCACGAGCTTCGTGTCCGATCTACCAAGGAGTACGCATACAATCTTGACTTTGGTCGCTAGTTCTGTGTTTCATATGATATTATCCATTCTACCGCTTGCGAAAACTCGGCCTCTCCCACCTATTGGGTGGATAGTGAAGCTTTACATGACAATGTTGGCGGTCTTTGGACTGCTTGGCATCTCCTTGGCATTCATTTTGACAGGAGTTTGCTCCTGGGATTTCATTGCATGCTCTGTCTTCATTGGCGGAATAGTCTCCATCAATTTGTCGTGTTGGCTCTCCATGAGGTACGCCATTGACATGCATCGTCGGAGCAGTCGGGCTCTATTCGCTCTGATGGGTGTAACTGCTCCGGGGATGTTCGCCGGTGTCGTCGTACTGTCACTCTGGGAACAGCATGTGTTGTCGAGTTCATGGTTGTTTCTGGCCTTGGTATGGCTTCCTGTTGCGGCCTTGTGTATATTTCATGTTCGTGGATCCATGTCACGAAACCAGCACAGTTTGGAGCGCTTTTGGGTGCTGGTGATTGGCATTCTTTACTATGGTTGGTCGCTCGCCATTCGAGGAAACGCCTCGTTTGTTGTTGTTCTCCCATTTGTCCTCTGTATACCATTCCTACGTAAACGTGCAGGGGAGAAGTATGCGGAAACACTGGCTTAGGACTTTTGTTTTCGCCAAAATACAAACAAGTTGCGCATCAATCTCCACACAGGATGGGAGGTAGGAGTGTTGTTGATCAAGGTGCCCTGGTCCAAACTTTTCACACTCTCGACAGACTCGGCCTCTGGGTCAACGAAAATGGTCAATTCCTCGTAGCTACCTAGTCTTCTCAAGTCAGCAAAGGAGATATAATTTGACAACTGTCTTGCTTGCGACGACGGAGAACCCTCGGAGGAGGTTACTGGCGTGGAACAAATATGTTTGTTTCCGAAGACGTTTGAGTCTCGTGTGAACTCCTCCAAATCCAGTTTGGGAACCCGACTTGTTTGATTCTTGGAAGTGGGATGCGTACTCATGTGGCTATACGGGGTCTTGTGGTGCAACTGATCCGGGGGTTGTTTTGTGTGCTTCATCTGAAAACAGTCCCACAACAACAGCTCATGGTTGAGTGGGAGTTTTACTATCCCTTGGTCTTCGGAGAGCAGCCATGGTGTTGGAGTAGATTTCTTGGAACGTTCTGTAGCATACGTCAGTTTGGAACCAGAGGATTTGTCTTTCCTTGAATGAAAGGCATCCAACTCCGAGTGATATCACCATCATGGTACACCCGAAAGTCCCACTTCGGCCATGCCGAGGTCCGAAGATGCCCACGCAACATTATTGGACGATATGAGCTCCAACATGCAGAAAAGGGGTCAAGGTTGTGTTCCAAAGCTACCAAAGCTAAGAGAGCATGATACCGCTTCGATGCCTTCTGTAGTGTCTGGACATAGGTTCCACAAGTACACACAGCATGACGATCGTTATACCTACATTGGCAAAGATGTCGATACTAGAGAGCCTCTGTTTTTGGATTATGGGCGTGTGGTAAAGGCGACCACCATATCGTCAGCTAGACTCCAAACATCCAGGAACCAATGTGATGAACCTGATTCTGAAGACGACAATGGTAGCATGGCAGGTATTGCTACCAGAAACCTTCGAAATGACGACTATGATGACGCTGGATCGACACTAGTCTCCGGATGGGAGTATGCGGAGGATGAAGATCAATATATATATATTGGCAGTGATGAAGATACAAGTGAATTGGAGTTCCTGGAGAATGGGCAAGGCCAAAATTTCGATGAATACAATGACATCAATGCGTATGGAAATGGAGACGAATATGACTCTTCAAGTGATCAAGATACTGATTCTGTCGAAGGACCGCAAGAAGAAGATGTATGCGAAGACGAGCAAAGTGGCATCAGCCGATTTGAGGAGGAGGATTCCTCGGAAGAGTCAGACGATGAGGACGATATTTTTTGGGAGTACTATGGTGGCGGCTCGTTCTCCGATTGATTGCCTTATGATTGCGCACGACTACTTTGAAGGTAATCAGGACTATTGGCCAAGTAATAGTACTCGAACATAGATAGAGAGTCTTTTTGGAGTATTTTCTCTCAACTTCCAGTACTGGTTTGAATAATGAGGTTGCTGACAGGTAGACAATTCCGAGTCACGAGTACATTCCCGACAACTTGTTGGTGTCAAAATTCGTCATCGAATCTTTCTCATTACAAACAGAACTCCCAAATCAGGCGCTCAACGCACATCCTTTCATCCTTCTTGGCATAGGAGCTCAAGTTCCAACTTCAGCACTTCAGTATGAGTACAGCAATCAGAAGGACATACAATACTTGTAACAGTAGAAACGCCTCCGACCGAAGAACAACGTCGTTGGCCCGGTCATCACAGGAACCCAAGATCGCGTCAGGGTGGGAATACTGGAAGTATTCTCAACGTAGTGATCGCTACTGTTACATAGGCAAGGATGAAGATTCTGGAGAGCCTCAGTTCTTGGATTATGGAGCAAAAACATCTAGTGCCTCTTTTGTCTCTGCTCAATTTCACGGCGAACAAGGCAAGAATGACGATGATGATGCACCCGAGCCCGCTTTAGTGACCGGCTGGGAGTATGCAGAGGAAAGCGATCGATATCAGTATATTGGTAGGGATAATGACACAGGTGAACCTGAGTTCCTGGACTATGGACAAAATCACAATCATGAGTCATATGCTGATGAGAGGATCAACGGGAGGGACAGTTGCTCGGAATGCGAAATCGACGATGACGATGAGATTCAATACCCAATTGCAGAATCAGAGTCAGAGGGATATCCTGAAAGTGCTTCAAACTTCGACGAGTTGGAGGAAGATTATGGACGTGAAGAAGATTCTGAGATGGATGAAAGCGTACAAGATGAGAGTAACTCTTCGGAAAATGAGCAGGATGCCACAGAGGACGATTCAAGCCAAGATGAAACACAAGAGCTTTATGACAACGATAGTCAAGATGACGATCAGAATGGAGACTATGACTACGACGACGACGACGACGACGACGAACAAGCTGATAATAGTCAGTCATCTGGCGGGAATGATTGGTCGGATGATCAGGCGAGCTGCGACGACGACGATGATGATGGAGGATATTCAAGTGGTGGGGGTTACTCTAACGATGGGTCGTATTG
Source organism: Nitzschia sp. Nitz4 (assembly GCA_013372465.1). NCBI lineage: Eukaryota > Bacillariophyta > Bacillariophyceae > Bacillariales > Bacillariaceae > Nitzschia > Nitzschia sp. Nitz4. The sequence continues at coordinate 42,111 of WXVQ01000205.1, forward strand.
ATAATAGCTACCGTTTTGTTTTGTTGTTTCTCAGAGACGATTGGTATCCTCCTCAAGCCGCTGAACTTAACGTTTCGTTCGAGGCCGATAGTGCTACGTTCGTACCATGATGATACCAATGTTGTCTGAGCGAAATGGTTTTCCATTCTTGTTTTGAGTAATTCGTGATCCGTAACTGATGGATAGGAAATTAGTGAGCTAATGCGAGCAGGGGAAATTCTACACATCTTATCTTATCCCAAGGGAATCTTTGTTCGGTACCCCAAGACATTGACTCGGGCTCGGTCCAGAGTTTCTTCATTCCCTCGCTCGGGATTTGTTCTTCCGGTCCCAATTTCTACTA